>JAEQML010062623.1:0-24150 GCA_016904865.1 Pissodes strobi | reverse complement strand
CCTGGCACAGTGTTTCCAAAAGTTGCACATTTTCTTATGGGGAATAACAGTGTTGTTTACTATTTAAGTATATTTAATATTCCACTTCACGCATGACCCTCCGCTCGCTTCGGGGGCGCAACCAAACAAAACTAACCCAAGGCATGCCGGAAATAAATAAAAATTGAAATTTGTCAGTCGAAAATGCAAATATTTTTTAGTTTGTTTTTCCTCATTTGGGAATGTCTTGAGTTAGTTTGGGTGAGGTTTGTTTGGTTACGCCCCCGGAGCGAGCGGAGGGCCATGTATGAAGTGAAATATTTGACGAATATATACATACCTACAAAGGAATAGTGTAATCGAATGAGTGTCTCTTTCATTTCGATGTATGAATGCAAATGCACATTGAAAAATCATCAACGCAGCCACGTTTACCATACGACGGGCAATGATATCATTATGGCAGGATCGACCATCCCTTCATCTTCATTCAATCGGACTACTGGGGGTCTTGGCCAACAGCAATATGTCCTGGCATGACCACGTTGCTAACGTCGCAAAATCAGCCTCCCAGAAGCTTGGTACGCTATTTCGCAACAAAGAATGTATACACCGCAGCAGTTGCTCTTGCTTTACAAAGCGCAAATAAGACCGTGCTTAGAATATTGCTCACACATCTGGGGTGCCACGCCAGAGCACACCCTAAAGCTACTGGATTCCGTTCAGAAGAGAGTTGTGCGTCTCGTCGGTGACCCTGAGTTGACACGGAATCTGGATAGTCTGAAAGACTGCAAACATGTGACCGAGAAATCCCTGTTTTACAGATACTTTTACGGCAGATGTTCCCAGGATTTGGCCCTCCTTATCCCGCCCCTGACAACGCCTGTCAGACAGTCAGGATAGACGGCAAGAGCGCACCGGTTCGTCGTACAACTGGAAACACCTAGAACATCGCTTTACAAGAACTTCTTTGTCTGGCGCACTGCATCACTGTGAAACTCACTCCCAGGACGCATATTCGGATGTAACAAGCAAGATGTCCATTCGACTATGCCGAACGTTTCTTCATATGAGACGTGCGCGATAGCATTTAGTCGTATGTCGTGACTGTTACATAGAATCAACAAATAAGTCTACAATTATTTAAACACTCCGCTCGCTTCGCTCTCTATACGGGGGCTCAACAAATAGAAACTAACCAGGTGCTAACCAAAACTAACCCAATTTTTTTTTTAATATTTTGGGTTAGTTTTGGTTAGCACTTGGTTAGTTTCTGTTTGTTGAGCCCCCGTAGCGAGCGAAGCGAGCGGAGGGCCATGCATGAAGTGTTAAAATAATTGAAGACTTATTTGTTGATTCTGTGTAACAGTCACGACATCTGACTAAATGCTATCGTGTACGTCACATATAAAGAAACGATCGACATTGCCGAATGGACATCTTGCCTGTTACATGCGAATATCCTCCCAGGACATCTGTTCCCCTAACTAAATATTCAAGAACCGTGTCAAACAACATCTTCGCACACACACCGCTCGTCGAGCAATATAGGATGTGCTACTGCCATAAAAAAATCATTCACCTAAATAAAAAAAGAGTAGAGACACTTATAGCACAGCTTATTCACTACCAGCTAGTGAACTCTATCCAAATCGGAAAGGTGGTGTGTCGGGCACTGTGCTCTGAGCGGTTCAGTTCCATAAATGAATTTAAAATGAATTTTCGCTTCAAAATACATGACAAATTCGTCCGAAGCCTCGGCTATCGCCCTGAGAGGTTCGGAAATTTCGGATTTTTGTACAATTATTGTGCGTTTTAAAATCATTTTTAAACGGATTTTGACGATAAAATAGTTATTTATGCAACAAGTGTGTAAAATGAATCTTTTTTTATGAATGGGAATATTGATAAAAAAGATTAATTGAAATCGAATAAAAAAGGGTACTTTACACATGAGTAGCATACAAAATTTTTTCTACTACCGAAAAATATATGAAAAAACAAAAATATTATTAAATTACTTTACGCACTAGTGCGTAAAATAACTACGCACTGCACATTAAAAAAGCCTATTTTACGAATCTTAGAGAGTACGTAAAGTGAGTACTTTACGCACGGTAGTATGAAAAGCATATTTTAAATTAAACGAACTGTCAAAAGTTTTATTCAGATGCCCAGGTGTTTAAAACAATATTAAGTCATGACCCTCTTCTAAAATTTGCAAAACTTGGTTATTGACTTTCCCAAATCAAAGGATGCCGCCGCAAGATGACTAGCTGGTAGTAAATAAGCTGCGCTTATACCGCACCATTTTTCTAATGAATTTTGCTAACGAAACTACAGTAAACGTCTGGCAACAGTGTGCCTTCTTAAATATCTTTGTTTTGGCTATTGTGACCACATACCTGTGGTATGTGATTGTGACAGTTGACAGTAAAAAGGAGGATGGATATTTACAAGTAAAATTTAATTTTGTCTAATGGGGCTATGCGTCGCTTTAAATTAGGACCGGAACAAAACGTAGGTCTCTCGTTCGACGCAAATGTATCCTAGTTAATATTTTCACCCGACAATTGATGTTGAGATGTGTTTTGTCTATATTTCTAGTGCTTTTGTGAAGTGGTGCTGAAAATTTGTGTCAAAACTCGAACTTTGAGGGCATTTTTTCAGTTCAAATGTAGCGGATCTTCCGACTTTTTTGGCTTAAACTACTCTATAGGACACCCCCTTTCTAGTGAAAAAAGAAAATGTGCAAAATCGACAAAACCTATATATCACCAGACCGTACAAACCAAATAATATAAATAACCACACAGTCCGGCATCGGCAATTTCCACGCCAATGGCTAAAGCAAGTCGCTGCCGAAATTTTAAAATATGTAAAAAAAAACAGGTGTTGGTCTAGGGTCAAAGTGTATTTAATATATCCTGCGACCAATCACCAATCTGCCTCCCGCTAAAAACCAAGTAAACGTCGCACTGTTGCCTATTGTCGCGTATTTTAAATAGCTTGAAGGCGAATAAAATATAAATATTACAAATATTATAGTATTCCGTATTCCGTATTTCCCTGTGTAAATAAAATAGTAAATAATAGAAGACAGTAGTATTAAGGAAAATAACAAAATTAAGTATTCAAGTAGGAAATTTAAATATGTAAATTCACTATAGGAAACTAGACAGAAAATAAATTAGGATTATTGGGAAAAAAATGTGGCAGCATCTAAATATGCGAAGACATTTTTTGCCCGGATTCTTTTCGTCCGGGTTCTTTCATTTGGCAAACAGTATAAGCCAGCTTTTAGTTTTTATGCTGTCTCAATAGACTTCGTATAAACTTTACGCACACTGAATCATTCGCATCGGTCGACTTTGTTACGTAAGGATTAATCCTCGATGCATTGCCACAAATACCATAGTCTGTTAGCATTTACGAACAATCTTTATTTTACAAAAAATTGATCCAAAATAGATTATTAAATTGACTAAAAAATACCAGCTTAAATGTAAAATGAAATTTAAGCATTAGTTCAAACTAGGAATTTATATAATAATGGAACTCAAGCCTGAGTAAGGACTCTTCATTCTCAAATGATAGGCTATTTACTAAAATAATACCCAGGGGTTGTTTGATTCAAAACAAAATTATCATTACCGAGATCTATATCCTATGTAGATGCATTCTGAATTATTTTTGACTCTTGATAACTTCGTGTATCACCCGCCTTGAAGGAAACAAAATAGGGTTAAGTCAAAATAACAAAATCGAGAAAGGTCAAAATCAGTTAGGTCACAAATGGGGTTTAATCACAAGTAGGTAAGGTCCATTCAAAAATAATCAGTAGCCAAGGTATTACACGGTAATGTAATCAAGACAAAATTGCTAAATCATTAACAATATCCTAAACGTCAGAAGACTAAAGTCACTTAGAACTATAACATCTCCAATAAACAATATCATAACACTATACATGTCAATATTCAGCTTTCAAATATCTAGTAATCAGATTAAACGCCATAACATAAGTCAGATTTGTTTCAAACACATTGGCTTAAATATAATCAGATCACTGTAAGCGAACCCAACATCATAATCAAAATTGATATCACCTTAGCAAGGTATATCGAAAAGAATTCTATCTCTCAAACTTGTATGTGAGTGTGCGCATCACTCAACATACTGAAATACTATAACTGCATAGTATCAATAATAGGCATTAGGCAAAAATCAAAACAATGAAATATTTTCCCAAAAAGCACTTTTTTGCCTAATCCAATCCAATATAATGGAAACCAAAACATAACAGGTATGTCCCTGAAACTAACAATGTTCTCAACAGAACAACAGCCATGAAAGGCACTCAAAAAATAGCAAAAAATTTGTTAATTTCAGTCATCCTGACACGGTAGTATGCAAGAGTACTAGTAGTACTTCCAGTAGCTAAATACTATAAACGATAATTGGAAGCCTACTCTAAACTGAACCAAAAACAATAGTAATCTTGCTTTTGTATTTACTTCAAAAAAAACATAACACTTCACCAAAATAAATTAAGCAAAGCTTTCAAAAGAAATCAATGCATCGAGACATGAAAGCAGTTCTACAAATTTGATTACCAAAGATGTCTCGATAAAACTATACTTAATCTGAAGTGTCCGAACTAGTACTTAAGGAATCAGCCTCGACACCAGTATAAACTTTAAGATCCTTAATATGCCATTTACCAGCTTTAGTACCATTAATATTTTTTAGTTCATACACTAATTTCGAGACCTTTTTATGTACTCTACAAAGAATATATTTTGGAGCCAACTTTGCACTAAATTGATTTGGTGCACTAGATAAAACATGATTTCTTCGCCAAACATAATCACCAACATTGAATGAAAAATCTCGTTTGCGAAGATTATAGGCCTGAGAATTCCTCTGGTATGCTGAATGCAGTCGTTTCCTAACATCAACAAAAATATCCTTAAGACCCTGCAGGTTTGCAGCATACGAATCCCTATCACCAGGAGTTATCTCTATATCCTGATTATTATGCCTATCAGCCTCCGAATAAAATTTGCCTGTTAAGGGTGGGTGTCTACCAAAAGCTAGAAAGGCTGGGGTAAAATGTGTGACTTCATGTTTAGAAGTATTAATAGCCTGCTGAATTTTTGATATTTCCTTGTCCCACTCATTGTGTTCATTAACATAACTCCTAATTGCAGTTCCTACTGTCCTATTATTTCGTTCAACAAAATTACATTGCGCTGAATAGAGTGCATTATACCTAATAGAAACTTCATATTTTTGACATAGATTCTTAAAGCTTTTACAAATAAATTGAGAACCATTGTCACATATAAGCACTTGTGGACATCCGAAAACCAAAAATATCTGATTTTCTAAAATATTCTCTATATGTGGAGACTTGGAACTACGCAAAGGATATAGGAATGTGTATTTGGAAAACCAATCTCCAATAACTAATAGCCATTTATTACCCTTTTTCGACCTAGGGAAAGGACCTATTAAGTCAACTGCAATACATTCAAAAGGGAGGTTTACATTTTTCTCTCTTCCCATGAGACCCATTCGAGCAGAATTTGAAGCCTTTTGTGCTCCACAACTTAAACAACATCTCACAAACTTCAAAACATCACGCCTCATCTTAGGCCAATAATAAAATTCTTGAACACGGTTCAAAGTCTTGTAGAAACCAAAATGACCTGATGTGGGTGGAGAATGACAATGCTCAATTACTTCTGAGGTCTGAGGAGATGGAACTAAAACTTTC
This sequence comes from Pissodes strobi, assembly GCA_016904865.1. Taxonomy (NCBI): domain Eukaryota; kingdom Metazoa; phylum Arthropoda; class Insecta; order Coleoptera; family Curculionidae; genus Pissodes; species Pissodes strobi. The sequence goes on along the minus strand of JAEQML010062623.1, from coordinate 18,389 downwards.
CATTCGGGAAGATTAACATTCATAGGAAGATTGTTAGGCACAAATTTAAAAACAAAATCATCTTCCACCTTCCATTGTGGATATTTTTCTGGATTCTTCATAATTTTTCTCTAAGATCATTATACCAAGGATCAATGCGGTCAATATCAACATTAAAAGGATTTAATACAGAAATGTTTGGCACAGTCTCATCTGGATCAGCAGAATGAGTACGAGAAAGAGCATCTGGAATTACATTATCTACACCTTTTCTATGCACAAGTTCAAAATTATGTTGTCGAAGACGAACTCCCCACCTAGCTAATTTTCCACTTGGATTTTTAAGATTATTAAGCCAAAGAAGAGAATAGCAATCTGTTATAACTTTGAACTTAGGAGCACCTTCGATCCACATCCTAAATCGTTCAATACAAAATATTACACCAAGACATTCTCTCTCAACAACTGAGTAATTTCTCTCTGTTCTAGACAACGACCTGCTAGCATATGCGATAACATGTTCTTTTCCATCAATTTCCTGAGTAAGACAACCTCCTAAACCAGTATTACTAGCATCAGACTGTATAATGAAAGGTTTCGAAAAATCTGGCTGTGACAAAATTGGGGCAGAAACTAATAGTTGCTTTATTGTGACAAAGGAAGACTCGGCAGCATCTGTCCATGCTATTGGCTGGGATTTTCTACGTCCTTTCAACAAATCATTAATTGGAGACACTAAACTAGAAAAATCCTTAATAAATCGTCTATACCAAGAGCATAAACCTATGAATCTTTTGACTTCGGTAGCTGTTTTCGGACGAGGATAATTCACCATTGCAGATACCTTTTCAGGATCTGTACGCAAACTATTTGTTCCTACTATATACCCAAGAAACTTTAAAGAAGTCTTAAAGAATTCACACTTTTCCATATTGACGGTAAGATTCGCTTCTTTCAGTTTATCCCTAACTTCCGATAAAAGCTTAACATGATGATCAAAATCAGGACTACAGACCAAAATATCATCTAAATAAGTAAAGATGAACGGTTCATACCGTGGACCAAAAATAGCATCAACTAAACGTTGCTGTGTTTGTGCTGCATTGCATAAACCAAAAGGTACGACACAGAATCTATATGAACCACGTCCTACGATGCTAAATGTAGTTTTGTCTTTTGAGCTTTCATCCAATGGAATCTGCCAAAATGCTTTGCGCAAATCTATAGATGAAATATATTTTGCATTACGTAAGGAACTCAGAATTCTGTCTATATTCGGTAAGCAGTAACTATCGAACCTTGTTACACTATTTAGAGCGCGACCATCATATACTAGTCTGTATTCCCCGCTTGATTTCTTTACTAAAAAAACTGGTGAGGACCAAGGACTTTGGGAAGGTTCTATAACACCTAGCTGTAACATTTCATCCACCTCCCTATTCAAAATCTGAGACATATATGGAGACAAAGGGAAAGGTTTCTTGTGAAATGGTTTAGCATCACCTGTATCTATAGTTAAAGTTAATTTATCTGTCCTACCAAGGCGGTTCTTACTGTCAATTTTATCAAACAAAGCTATAGCCCTTTCAGCCTGAATCTTTTCGAAACTCGAGAGATCTTCCAGAGAGCATAAGGGGTTAAAAATAAAATCCGAAAAACTATCAACAGTTTTAACTCCAGAATTAATTAATCTATTTTGAACTTGCCATGAACTATCCTTAAAATTTACAGAAATCCTAAACTGTTTAGCAAAGTCGCATCCAAAAATAAAATTTTGCGGAAGAGAAGGAACTACTAAAGCGGTAACAACCTGACAAATATCACCAATTACTATGGGTAGGTCAACTAACCCTTCAACAGCCTTCTCGGTTCCATCTGCAGTACTAATATTCTTTAAAGAAGCCGGATACACCTTTAAGTCGAAACGTCTCAAAATATCTAATCCTTTATTACCTACCACGGAAGCTGTAGCTCCTGAATCAAACAATACTATAATCTCCTGATCAAATAACTTAACCGAAACATAAGGACGATTATCTAAAGGCTTTTTAACTAAAAGTGGAGACAACTCTTTTTTCGAAATTTCTTTATAAAAATCAGAAATGAATTTGAGCCAATTTTCCCATTCAAGTTTATTAAAACAAGAATTACCTGAACGTGAGGACTTATTTCTGGGTTTAGTGCAACGGCCTCGCCTATGCACACCCCTTACTCGTTTTTTGAACATTTTGGGCAAGCATCAACTCTAACATTTTTCAAACCACATTTAAAACAAAATACTTTACGCTTTAACATACAGTAGTTATATAAATGATTAGGTAAACCGCAATTCCAACAAACAACTTTACTTTGCACTGTAACATCTATGTTACCTTCAGAAGAGGAACCCTTATTATCTTTATTATGATTCTTTACATTATCATTATTATGATTAAATTTCCGTTCAAGTCCCTTATTTTTAAAACTAGATTTATTTCTATTTGAATTCTTGTTAGAATATTTAGTTTTATTTTTATCAAATTTACTAAATGTATGCTTAGACTGAACGTCATTATGCTTATCGCTATCCCTAGAGTTACCGGAATGATTTCCTGAGGACTGACTTGAATCTAAATGATTAATTTCATGAACAGGATTACTTTTATTTCTCAAATAGGAAGCTTCTTCCAATTTTCTACAAAGTTGAGATAATTCCTCTACCGTATTAACTTCAACCAAAGCTAACTGCGTTATATAATCAGGTAATAAATTTCTTCTAATATGTTTAATTTTTGTTACTTCGGCAGGTGAATTTGATAAACGAGAAAATAAAATCTGAATATGAGCTATAAATACGGCTACCGTCTCATTACGCTTTTGTTTTCTATGCTTGATTTGGTCCCAAAGATCATCTTCTATATCTGAATGAAAAAAATCTTTCTTTAAACGAACAACTAAAGTTTGCCAAGAATCTACTGAACTTTTAATACTTTTAAACCAAATAAAGGCGTCACTTATAAAGAGTTCAGCTGCTGAATTAAATAAATCTTCATCTTTAACTTTCCGAGCTTGAGCTAATTCTGAGATACGTTCCAAAAAATTATATAAATTTTTAGCATCGCCATTAAATTTGACTTGCCAATCCCCTATGGGCTGTATATTCCCTGAACAATTAACAATTGGAGCTGCTACATGAATTATAGGTTGTTGAAAATTAGAACTTGTTGAAGTAGATGGTTGATTTACATCATTACTTATCTTATCAAATAAATCTGCTTCTAATGTGAGGCAGGTTGCAAGAGATTCTTTTTTATACTCATCAGCTTCATCATTGTTATGCGGTACTGGTAACCTACGTATTCGATTAGATACATGAACTAAACGAGACTTCATTCGCAAAAACACAGAATCTTGTGAGGTACCCTCAAAGTCAGCAATTATATTAGAAATAGAGTTTAGAGACCTATCTATTTCAACTTTTTCAGAATCAAAATCTAGTAATCGAACTAATGCTTCAGATATCTGTGATTTCTTTGATTCACGTTCTTTATATAATAAAGCATTCAACATTTTTCTCTTATCTGCTACTACACGTTGAGTTACTATCGCTCTAATTTTTAGTTCATAATCTAGCTCATAATCCAAAAGATGATTAATTCGAAAGACTTCCTCCATTATGATATTTAAAAAAAATAAGTGTTCAAAAACAGTTCAAAACTTAATCAAAAATCAAAATATAAATCAATAAGTTGGCTCAAAATTCGTTACACAAGAATAAGACACTGTAATTTAACAAACTTCAAAGTTTTGCAGGACCCTGTATACTGTAATACATCAAATTTCAATTTGATATGTAAAAATCAGAGAATAAAATAAAAATATACCTTAAGTTAACCAAAGCGTGTAAGTTCAATCTAAATATCTAAATACCTAAGTAGTCAATATTATGCAAGGGAAATTTATTGCTCCACCTCTCCAAATATAAAATAAAAATAAGATACAATTGAAATTAAAGTGTACTCGAGCCCCACGTTGGGCGCCACTTCTCTATGGCAACTTTTCCTGAGTCCTTTTAGAAAACCTACCTATAGATGCGAACGGCAGCCAGTAATGTAGTGGAGAGCTAGGTTCGTGGATCCTCGGTACACTTTAGTAAAAATATTTGGGCACCACTTAGTTAACTTTGACTCAACTAAGAAAAATCCATAAAGTTGTTAAATGCTGAAAAGTAATTCTTGGAGGAGCTTTTCAATAAGGCATAATATTTCCCCAAAATAAATACTTTATTCTTTCCCTACTAATGAGGAGATACCTTGATATAAAATAACAATGATATAATACAATTACAATCACATGTATCAACAATAAAGCAATAGAAATGAAACTTACATAATATTGACTATTATCAACAACGGTGTCAAATATAAACTGTTAGGCAAATATTCCGCATACCCAATAATAGGTCACTAGAATGATGGTAAATAGCGCACAGGGTCTAAAATTCATGAATTTTATTCTGCCGCAATAATATAAAATAAAATATGTATATAATCACTCAATGTATAGATAATTTAAATTTGCCGAGACAGCTTTACAAATAGGAAAATGATATTACTTACAAATCATGAAGTAGGTATTCTTAATTTTAAAATGTTCTCCAAATAAATACCAGTATTATTATATGTACGGTCCATGCAACTCCAAACCGCTTCGAATCAGAAACTGACTTATCCAAACTTGGTACGCCACATCCAGCATCAACAAGGGCATAACATGCAAATGGTGGTTTAATAACTCTAAGACACGCAAGTAAACCAAAAAAAACACGCTGGATAGGATATCGCAGTTAGGCAAAGCAATATACGTGTGCCAGAGCGGTACCCGTGGAGAGATCCCTAAAAACAATTGTTTGTCTAAGCAAAAAGTAAATATCTTACACTGAAATGATTACTCATAACCTAACTAGTTTTTCATCTTACCTATAGAACTATCTATAGGGCATATAGCCTGGTAATAGCCAGTCGAACAAAACGAACAGTGTCCATTCTAGAGATTTCTCCAAAAACACTAATCGACGATTCCAATGATCAGCAACATGGGAGCAACAGCAATACATAAATTCTTCTAGAATAATTGGAAAATACAATTAATTCCACTGAAAAACTGCATGAAAAAATTTGTGACTCACCACGTGGAGGTCGGATTCCAATAACTCAACAAAAACTAATATAGGTAACCTCCATGGCCCTGGTTCGAGTCAAAAACTTAAACGTAGCAAAAATATCATAAAATAATGACCCCAATTATTAGAACCAGTCCATGAGGATTTACACCTCGGCCTCGACGAAGCCACAACGGGATTTCGACCCGTCACCTAGACGACACGGCGCCAAAAAGGAAGAAATTGGAACCAATATCACATTTTGACCCCTAAACATTGCTGCCAACCTAAGTTAGTTGAAATAGCGAGTCCGAGCGTATCCACATCACTGCTCTAGACCATATTCGCCAAGGTCAAGTAAATACACCTTAAAAGGAATCGTTATTTAAGAACGTCGATTCTAGAACATGTCTAATTTTAACTGTCAAAAACATATGGTGTGCCTGTGTCGCATTTAAAGATCCTTTACACAAACAGTGCACTATGTAAAAATCGACCTCTCCTATTGGTCGAGCTTCTAGGAACAATCCGCCTACCGTTTTCGCGCTTCGTTTAAATTTGAACTGTTTTCTATTCATAGATAAATATATTTATATTAAAGCAAACCTATTGCGATATTAGTATTAGCATTGTTTATGTATAAACAATGGTATTAGTTATATGGTACGTAATGTTCGTTTCAGATATGTTTAGGAAAGACTCATAGCAAAAAATACGTCTATTTATACCTGCTTTTACCCGAATTACAGCTATTTTTTTTTTAAGTAAAGTTAGTGTCTAGAAAAAATAAATTTAACGATGTAGTAAAAGAAACAATATTATTTTGTAAGACAGGTACATTATCAAATATTTAAATTGGATATAGCGATTGAAAAAATTTACATGAAAAAGAATGAACAATTTGCACGTTCTTTAATTAAAAAATATACTTCTATAGTTAGTAGGCATCTAATATGGCTTAAAGTAATCAAACGACCAAACTTCTGAGCAAGTTGACTGTAAATTACTATTTGCATTTGGACCCAAAATAATTCAATTCAATACACATTATATCTTCAAATTCAGTTTATTGTACAAACTACATAATACATCTACATACAGTTCAGCTCAATGAAATGTGAAAAGAAAGAAAAAGGTAACATTAATTGCGAACAAGCTATTTGAAAGAAAATAATATCAAAATAGTAATCTGTAAACGCAGTAAATGAGGCAGAAATAAAAAAAAATATATGAAACTTCTTCATTATAGGTAAATAGAATAAAATCAGGCAAAAAAATTATTTTGAAATTTGAAAAGGTACTAAAACCTACTGATTGTAACCATGTGGTGACGCAGCATTCGGTTTGTTGAATTTAACATTTAATGCTAAGCTTCGTTTCCGCTTTTTGCTAATCCTCTCGTCCTTAAATCTCCTTCCAGAGGGCAGTCTTTTACTTCCTCTGGTAGCTCGTGCCGCTCTTCGAGATATTGATGTAGGTTGAACTTTAATTGCTGCGTTTCTTCTTCTAAGTGACACAGAATTAGCAGCGGTGTGTACAAAAGATTCCCATTGCCCCTCGGTTTTGATAGCTTTTAATCTGTAATTTAATATTCTCAGACCATTAGAAGAAGTACCGAAAGACTCGTGGTGGGTTTTAATAATGTTCCAAGTATCTTCAATGCTGGTAATACAAGTTTCATCTTCAGAAATAGAAGCTGTTAGTACAGGGTCCCCTAGAATCACTACATGAGTATCATCGAAGGAAGTACATGGACTATTATTGTTATCATTGCAACTGCTGGAGTTTGATTTGACATTTGAAAGTGTGCTATTGTTGTAATGGTTTTCTAAAATGAATGGTTCATAAAAATGAATAGGTAGACCTTGTTCTCCAAGAGCTAGTTTTGCAATGTTGTACCTGTCTTCCATAGTTATTGGTGGAAAGTATTGTGTTTTAACTTCGAAATATTTGTATATGGCACATTGGTGCTTGCAAAACTTTCCCTCAAGACCCTGAAAACAAGAACAACATCCATTTTCAACATTCACGACATAATAATCATTTTTATTTTTTTCACTTGGGACTATATAATTGCTTTCGTCAAAATAAATTATATCAGATTTGTCGAGATAATTGGTCCTTCGCATTATATCTAGGAAATAGTATCTAGCATTTGCAGATCTACTATTTGCAAATTCTCTTAATTTTCGTCTATAAAAATGTTCGAGTACTGAGCTTATCACATCCACTAGGGCTACCACATTATATGCTTTCACTCTACATAAGACATTGTCTTTAAAAAGTCTAATTGATATTTCACAAAAATTATTTGTATAGTGCCCCCTTGAGTCCTCATTCCGCCATGCTAAACACCACTTTTCTCTAATATTCCACTGACTTTGAACATACTTTATCCAGTTTTCATATTTGCAGTTGGAAATGCAATTGAATAGGGCTTGCTCTGCATCAGCAGGTGTTCGAGAATATAATATTGCCCGAAAACGTTTCATTAACTCCTGACGGTGCTCTTTATCAATGGCATGTTTGGAATTCCATAGCCATCTCCAGACTGCTTGTAGAACATGAAAGATACACAGTAGGGTTGTACTATGAGGGAACACCGACTTAATAGCTAAAATTTCCGCCTCTGAATTGTCAGTTAAAAAAATTTTGGATTAAAACTATTTGAAACAATGTTTTGTAAAAGCTGAAAGCCTTTAGAGTATGCTGCATATGTCTGACCTCTGGTAATTATTATTCCCATGGGAACTGCTCCAGCTGCACATGGAGCCATAACGAATGTGACAGAGTGCTGTTCTGAATCACAAGCACTTGTACTGTCTACAAAACACATCTCATCTGAAAATCATGCTGCATGACCTCTGGACATAATTGGAGTAACTATTGCAACTGCAAAGGGTTCCTCAGAAAATAATATTTCAGTGCCCATTTCTTTATATGCAGCTTGTCTTTCTTTGAGTTTCTGAAATAATAAAATAGTAAAATCATAGTACTTTAGTGGATAACAAATTCACAACATAGAAAACTTTTACTATGAAATTTAATTTGTGACACGATCACATCAGGAATCTAACAAAATATATAATTAATTTCCATAAAAAACGTTTTCAAATTTCTCAAAAAAAAAACAAAATGGCTATCTTTAGTTTTTTATTACTGACTTTTTAAGCGAAAAGGTAGGGGATGTTCACTATGCTGGATAATCCTGTACAATTGTCACTTATCAAGCTACCAATCGTGTATGTGACATCAAAAATATGCACCAAAATATTTGTAAAAATGATTGTGTCAAAAGGCCTGAAGATATTTTCTTAATAATGAAGAATACTAATATAACACCATTGCACTATAATAAGGCTACAACCCAACACCAGTTAATTAAACAAAAAAATGCATACCCTAAATTGTTTAAATATGTGGTTAATGTGAAACGTGGTGCCTGGAACATTTCTGAAATAATTGATATTGATTTGTACCGCAATTATTGAAATAAAAAAATGTCAGAAAACTACACTGTGTGCCAAATTTTTATTTGGAACAGAATTTGGCTCTAAATATATTAAATATTTTGATGCTGTGCAAGCAGATGGGGACAGAAATATACAAGTGGCTGCATCATAACATTGACATGAGCTGCTTAAATATTTGTGCATGTCGATATAGGATATGTTTACACATCAGTGTCTCTAGTACTAGCAGAAAAAACATATATCCAAAGCCCAATTTGGTTCCAAATAAATTAGGCCCACAGTGTATACATAATTGCAATAAATGCCACTAAAATAGATACCTACATCTAATAATCCTTTCCCTGTTCTGGGTCCTAAATTAGTAATTCTCCATGCATGGTACCAGTTCTGAACTGTCGAATAGGTAGGATTTTTACTACCATTAGCCAGGAGCAATTCCTTATCTGGTTCAAATTCATATAAGTTCTCATGATATTTCTTTGCTTCTGAAATTGTCATGTTGTCATTGAAATATTCAAAAAATAAGTCTCGAGTTTCTGATGATGCTTGCAAAAAACGAATGGTTTCTGCACTTTCAAGTTTATGACTATGGAGTGTATCTATGGTAATTGCCGCTTATAGCCCATTTAAACCCTAAAATAACATATATAATAGGTATACTTTACAAAGCATGTGGATTTGTAATATCTACAGGGTAACCATAGAGCTATTTAAAGAATTTTCTGTTAAAATATCCTAATCAGTTTGTTGACGTTATTTATTGATTTACCTATGAATATTTATTATTGAATTGGGTTCTTTTCAATATAAAAAGCTTACTTGTATTTAAATTGAGTAATTGCCCCTTGATAAATAAATGAATTACCTACCTTCATAAACGGATCCCTCTTTCGTGTATATACTGTATCCAATTTGACAACAATTACTATTGACGCATGGCACTTGGCATTTTTTGAAAGACCTTTCCTGTTTAGCTCTGCCGGAATTTTCATGAATGCACTGTGATGGCACACAAATTTTTTTCTAAAATATTTTAGAATTAGCAAGTCTGTTGACACAACATGATGAGAGATCTTAGTAAATTGACGTGGCCCACTAATCTCACTATCTAAATACTGATTTTGAGATTATAGTGAGCATATAAATACCTAACATTACTTACGAACAAACTTTTCATGTCCCTACGGGATATGATGTTCTTGCATTCCATTGTGTCTTGCTATTTTTCCCAAAGGCTTTGACCCAAAGATTAATGTCTTCCATGGTCTTTAAATTGCTACGCACCAAAACTTTATTTTGTAGGCCTTCTTCAGTACATAGTACATTATTAAACTCACTTGGGAGGCAACTCTCGCCAATTACGTGCACAAACATTGTTATCATAGATAAATATTAAGGGGGAGATTGTTATTATTTATTAAAAATAAATATATGAAAAACTAAGTTAGTTTGTTCTTTGGCGCGTTAAAAGAAAATACCAAACAAACAACAAACAAAACAGAATAAAATACGAGGTTAAGTTTCAGCTGTCAGCTGTTATTTTGTAGGCGGATCGTTTCTAGATGAATCGACCAATAGGATAGGCCGATTTTTACATAGTGCACTGTTTGTGTAAAGGATCTTAAAATGCGCCTGTGTCTTACTGATAGATCGATAGGTGAATGACATTTTGACACAAGAAACGAAAACACGAAATCTCTTCGAAAGACAAATAAAACAAAAGGAAACAATACACCGAAATACAATTAGATAAACGAATTATAAACTACATTAGACGACTTATATGATCTCCAAATCGTTTGAGGTATGTACCGCTAAGAATGGATTTAAAATAATAACAAACTCAAGAGTACATTTGTAGCGAACAAATTGTTAAGTTTTTATTAACTTTTAGATCAAAAAAAAGGCTTGTGAGCGTTTTCCCGAGTAAATAAAAGAGAGCTCAAGTATTTAAATCCAAAGACAAAACCTAGCGAATTGGAATGCACAATCAGAACCTATAAAAGAAGTTTCCGAGGCCTAGTCGATTACCTTCGACTCTGCAAGGGACAAAAATCAGCCTTGTTGTTATGGACATCTCATGCATGTGTAGTACATTATAAATGTAAATATAGAAAATAAATTCAATACCTTTCAAGACAAAATAAGGTAATGTACACCATACCTATATTCTATATTGGAATAATCCAAACTAAATTGTGTTTGCAAATTAAAATAAATATAAATCAAGCAAAACAGTAGCATTTGTTCATGCCAAAATTTGAAAATGCTACAGCATTAGGTCTTATACTCAGGATCACATAGTGCCACACAGTTCTCTTCCAATCACGCACAAGCACATTTACCAACTCTTCCCGAAGATTGCAAACTCATTGCCTCCTCGACCCAAAGACACTTTTATATCGTTTCATACACATGCTCCGGCGATCATTTCAATGTTTTGCTTCCTGGTTCTGAACATATAAACTTCTAGCAAAAAATAACGCATCACCATAAATCTGTCATTTGATTTGATGCTACTTTTATTCTGAGCCGATTTGCGTAATCTTTTTGATGATTTGTTACTTTTCGGGATCTCCATGCATAGACGCGAACCACCCTGTGCATTCATATTACAGTCGTCTTATGACGTGGTGCTATAGCATCTGCTGTTACGTATCAGATGCATTACCTCGCCATAGGGTGACTGTAATAAAAATGTATATGTTTTTATTGTGTTCGGTTAGTTTTGGTTAATTTTTGTTAGTTGCACCCGCGGGGCTAGCTTATCCTTAAAATTACCAGAACTACTAGTGAAACGAAGCAACCTTTCGTGTCACCGCGAGAAAGCACTCCAACCGAACAACCTTGACGTAATGTGGTTCAAATTCACTGCCAAGTGACCAAAGCTTTTTTACATTACTAGCTACTACTTTTGATTCAATATGGGTCGACCACCCCAATTCAGAAATAATCGTTCTGGGAGATTTCAATGCCCATAACACCAACTGGCTCATACATCACAACAAGACCGACAATGAAGGTAGAGAAGCTGAAGTATTTGTCATCAGCTAGGGGCTTACTCAACTCGTAGACGAACCAACTCGGATCGCAGAGAGGGGTGAATTTGCCCGCCCTTCTGGATCTTTTTCTAACCACAAATCCTGACCAGTACACAATTACAGTTGATCTGCGGTTAGGTACTTCCGACCACAAACTTATTACAACGGTTTGTGAACTGCCACTCCCACATAAGGATCCACAACTGCCACGTAAAATCTGGCATTACAACCTGGATTTTCATTGGCTCGACGTCTGCTTTGGCACTGACGACCCGTCAGTCTGTTGCGAAGAGATTACGCCTCAGGAATGGAAACATACATTCCAAAATCCATCAAGTTACCGTCACAAGGAAAACCCTGATTCGACAGAAGATGCAAAAGAGCCGTAAGTACTGTCAGCAAAATCAGCCCGCTGAAAGTTCCAGTTATTTTACCGAAGCGAGAAACGAATGCAAACGTGTGATTAACGAAACTAAGGACCAACACATCAAAGAACCATCAATAAACTTTTGCAATACCCTAGTGGCTCCAGAAATGTCTGGTCGGTAGCAAAGACAGTAAGTAATAACTTTACAAAAACGTCTTTCCCACATTTAACGGACGAACGCGGCGTCACGGCAACTCCAGCCAAGTAAAAAAAGCACACATGCTCGCCGAAATGTTTTCATCGCACTGTACCTTAAACGTCAGTAGATGTACATGACGGATTCTCCCTCCACCGCGTGGAGGGATGCGCAGTAGCAAAATTCGTCCACGTGGGCTACGCCATTTTTAAATGCAGGATAGACAGGTCAGACAGGTTAGACGGGACAGGACAGACAGGTTAGGCAGGACAGGACAGACAGGTTAGGCAGGACAGGACAGACAGGTTAGACAGGATGGTACAGGTCAGACAGGTTAGACAGGACAGGTCAGACAGGATAGACCGGACGGTTCAAAATGGCGTAGCCCACGCGGTGGAGGATGCAGAACCCGTCATGTACATCTACTAACGTCCCTATGGCAAAGCTCTCTACACCATATACAACATAAATAATACCATGACAGGGGTCAAGTGGAACATTCGTAAAATCCTCGCATACGCAAAAGGCATCAGGTTAAAGAACTGCGCCAAAGAACTAACACCCATTTTTTCCAGACTTTCTTCTACCGAAAAGAGATATACCCATCTTCTTGCAAAGTCATCTGAGTACAATAACCTGTTCCTAAAAAGGGAGTCATGGAACGTGTAGTCAACCAGCAACTACTCAAGTATCTCGAGACAATCGAATAATTAACGATAACCAATATGGCTTCCGCAAACAGAGATCGACAGGAGATATATCGGCCTATGTCACTCATATAATATTTATTTATTTATTTATTAATGCCTTTATTTTGGTAGTTACATAAAAATATAAATATATACATTTACTTAGACCTATTACCAAAAATGGGGAAGTTCACAGTAGTTTGTGCTCTTACACTTGCCCATGTGCTCTTACACTTGCAATAGGGCAATTGAGAACAACGGAGAATCTCGAGCGATTGCGTTGGATATTTCGAAGGCATTTGACAGAGTTTAGAATGACGGATTGCTCAACAAACTGCCGTCCTTCGGCCTTCCAGCGTCTCTCTGCAGCTGACTTGCCAGTTTTCTTAAGAATCGATCTCATCACGTTGTTGAACACATCTCAGACACATTCGCCGTTAATGCGTGAGTGCATCTCAAGGGGCAATACTTTCACCAACTCTATTTCTCATCTATATTAATGACCTGCTGACCGAAACCAATAATCCTGTTTACAGCTTTGCAGATGACAGTACCCTTTTTTCACAATCCAGCGACTGGGACTTATCACCGCAGACAGGAGCAGATTACAACAATTAATCAAGATCTGGAGAAGGTTCGAACCTTTGGCGCAGAACTTTGGTCCAGTTCAATGCAGCCAAATACCAAGCAGCCGCCTTTACCAAGAAAGCCAATACGGCGGGCCCTGATATTATTATGGCAGGATCGACCATTCCTTCATCCTCGTTAGTCGGACTGCTGGGTGTCTCGGTCGACAGCAATATTTGCTGGCATGACCACATTGCTATCATCCAAAATCAGCCTCGCAGAATGTTGGTGCGCTATTTCGCAACAAAAAAAAATGTATACACCACAGCAGCTGCTCTTGCTCTACAAAGCACAAATAATACCGTGCTTAGAATATTGCTCACACATCTAAGTACACCTAAGCACAACCTAAAGCTGCCGGATTCCATTCAGAAGAGAGCGGTGCGTCTCGTCGATGACCCTGAGTTGACAGAGGATCTGGATAGTCTGGAACACCGCAGACATGTGGCCGAGATATCCCTGTTTTACAGATATTTTCACGTCAGATATTCCCAGGATTTGAGTCGCATCATCCCACCCCCAGTAACGCCTGTCACACAGTCGCTACAGACGGCAAGAGCGGATCCGTTCGTTGTACAACTGGAAACACCTAGAACGTCGCTTTACAAGGACTCCGTTGTCTGTTGCACTGGATTACTGTGGAACCCACTTTCAGGACATCTGTTTCCCCAAGTTACAACCTACAACTATTCAAGAACCGTGTCAATCAACATCTTCGCGCACACACCGCTCGTCGAGTGCCATAGGATCTCCCTTTAGTGTGTGTGCCACTGTGATAAAAAATACCTAGGAAATACGCAAACGTCCTAACATGGACAGTAACTTTTAATATAGACTAGGCTAAACTAGTATGTCCTGAAACCGAATACTTCCTGTAACATGTACACTTTTCAGTGATCATAAAACTCCATAATGGGTTCCCTTTAGGCATTAAAGTTTCTGCTGCGAAATTTAAAATAGCAGTTAGTATTGACGACATTTTATGACCTGTATCTTGTATGACACTTAGCCTTGCTCATAGTCGTTTATTATAAAATTAGCATTTAATAAAAGCTATTGAGCTACAAGCATGAGAATTACTGCATGGGCTGTACGCGAGTGTGGTAATAGAGCCAATACAATTGACATTATTGTTTCTACGATCAGTCATAATAATGAAAAATAAATATTTTAATTTTCGAAATTTAGTAGTAAATATGAACTGTCAAATTTGATAAATTTTAAATTGCACGGTTATAGTCGTTTGATGTAGAGCGAAAATTGCCGTGATGTTACATTTTTATTGGTTATAGACTTGTATCTTAAAGAAAAACCTATATATATTCACTGAGTCTAATTAGGTAGTAAATGTTTAATAAATCAATTGCACTATATTATAGAATGAGCATGTAATGAGAGCTATTATGACACGAAAATTACGTCACGAGCCGTGGGTGAGTGTCTTATTGTCATAATATCTTTTCTACAACCAGTCATAATAATGAGTACTCTAATATTCAAAATTTACTAATTACAAATCCGATAACTTTTGATGTCATGGTCATGGCAATCTTGTATGACTGAATATTGCTGTGGTATTGTAAATGCCTATCTTAATGAATCTCATTAAAGTACAGGTGCTAAATATCTAATAAATCAATTAAAGTATTAGAGTAGAGAAAATATATTACCTTGCAAGTTAAACTTTCGTTTTTTATCTTTACCTTTATGCCCTTTTTTAATGTAAAAATTATTTTATGAATATGGACATGTGTTAGTTTAGATTTTCTTTAACTTTTAGTGGTAATTGTTAAAATCATTTCTTTTGGTTGCAACAATAAAATCATCTAATATTATTATTATATTATTATTTTTATTTAAGATCGGAAATAAATACTTCATTGCTTTTTAATCCTACAATAATCAACGACCCTGAAAAATAAAGGACCTGCAGCTGCAGCAATTTTTCGAGTCAACCTACTAAACCGAAACAATAATTTAGAAAATTGCTTCTTTGTATTCGGTGCAACATTTTCACCAATAATTAATATATAAAATTCATTTCAAATATGCCATTATTTTAACAGGCTGTCATGACAACAATTAAAAATGCATTTCATTTTGAAATGCTCAAAAGCTTTCATGCACTTATGTGGCTCTAATAGATCCTTCCTTCACTAATTTTCAGATTTTAAACAAACATCTCCTTGCACTGATAGGACCGTCCTTCGTAGACAACTAAGTTCAGTAGAATTAATCATGCCAGATTTTCTTGTTGATCACAAGTCTTAATCAGGTGATTGATTTTCGCAAAGGAGTACTAAGACCTCAACTGAAATCATTCGTTTATTATAACATTCGGCTTCAGTTGCCTCAGTGGACGAAGCGCCATAGTAACGGCCAATTGTAGTTAATCGCAAATTTGCAAAAACATCCTGACATATTGGAATTTTAACACGTTATTTAAATACAACGTATAATACTCATTTTTTAAACTTAGTATTTTGTTGTATTCCAGGGATCACGGAATGGTCGGAACGCCGACAAGACCAGCTGCACCACTACAGTACCCAAAGGCAATCGCCACTGCCATATCAACATTCGCCATCTCACCACTCCCCTTCGCCATATCACGCCGATAGACCGACACGATCGCCCATTCCCGATTATATCCGACCACCTCAACATTCGCCAATTCCCGATTATCGACCGCAACATTCGCCGATACCAGATTACCGAAACGGACATTCACCTAGCCCCGATTATGCTAGACCAGTGAAGATAGCGCCATCGCCCATTAGGTAAATTTTGATATAAAGCCAAATAGATAAGTATTGAATGTTCTTCTTAATTTCAGGGATCTTGACGAATCTCCAACTCCTCCGCAAAGAAAGAAGGGCTTAGATCGCAGAGAGAAATACCTAGAAAGATCGGACAGACGAACTCGTTATGACAGTGGATATCGATCCTCTGGAAGACTTGATGACGCCAGGTAATGGATAATGGAAACCACTATTACACAGTAAAAAATACGAATGGTGACAATTTAAAAGGTTTTAAAGAGACTATCTTGAAAAAGGCCAGAAAGGGGTTTGGGTTATAAGTTATAACGCTCACTTTGGCTGAAAATATACTAAGTTTTCATTTAAATTCGTATTACCTTCAATATCTTGCTACTTCTATAGAGATCGGAATCGCCAGTAAGGATTCGGTCAATACAAACGACCTAATATTTTCGACATTAACTTATTGATCAGACTAAGTATATCTTCCTCTAAAAGGTGCAGCTTTTCATCGATAAATATGTTCAATGTTCTCAGTTGTGTGCCATTTCCTCTAAAATTGAGTTCTCCCATCACAGTCGTATGGTGTTAAGCATCCTGTACGAGTAAAATTAACTTACTACAAGTAATTTACGAATACCTTTTTGGGGAATATCTCTTCTAACTGCCCCTCATAATTAGCTCGTTTGCTATTGATCTTGTTTCTCCATTAAAATGTCAAGTAAATATTCTGACATATCTTTATGCCCACGAGGGACCTTGATCTGCAAATAAAAAAATATGCCAATTCTTTCAATGCAGTGTAATCCAGCCTAAAATAGTATATTACTCTTCATGTCAACAATTTTCCAAAGAATAATTTCCACTGTAATAATAAAAATTAGCAGTTTTCCGTAAAAATCTGTTTTTATTGTAACGCTTCTCTATTCTGTTGACGTATGTTTTCAATTATTTAAGGGATGAGCGAATTGAACGCATTGAAGAACCTCCACCAGATTATTCTCCTCCAAGTCCACCGCCGATGCCGAGAGAAGATAAAAAGCAGTACCAAAAGACACGGTTTGCTACAGATACTCCGCCACCAAAGGCGAAAAGTGGTAATATTATTGGTAAGTAATTGAAATTTATTTATTTATTCATCAAGTATTACTAGCATTGCGACAATGACAAACACTCAGTTACATAAGATAAGAAAATATCTATTTACAAGCAAATGTCAGACTCCCTAAAAAACGAACGTGGGTTAGATTTGTAGCTCTGTTAGTACTGAATGTTATTTTTTCAATTTTGGATCTGTTTATTGGAAATTACTTTTTTTATAGCAGTGACACACACACTAAAGGGAGATCCGACGAACGGTGTGTGTGCGAAGATGTTGACTGACACGGCTCTTGAATAGTTGAAGGTTGTAATTAGGGGGAAACAGATGTTCTGGGAATGAGTTCCACAGTGATGAGGTGCACCAGATATTTATAGGAATTCTTGTAAAGCGATGTTCTGGGTATTTCCAGTTGTACGACGAACTGGTGCGCTCTTGCGCAGGAGTCTGATTTTGCGATGTTTGCAACGTGATTATGCCAGGACATATTGCTATTGACCGAGACATACAGTAGTCCGATTGACGAGGATAAAGGAATGGTCGATCCTTCCATAACGATGTCAGGGCCCGCTGCGCTGTATTTTACTTCTTGATAAACGTGGCTGCTTGGGTATTTGCTGCATTGAACGGGACCAAATTTCTATCGCCTCCACTTTGAACTTTCTCCAGGTCTCGATTAATTTCCGTAATCTGCTCCTGTCTGCGGTGATAAGTCTCAGTCGCTGGTAAAGGTTTTTCTGATCTAAATTGGGAGACAAGGGTACTGTCATCTGCAAAACTCAAAACATGATTATTCGGTTCGGTCAGCAGGTCATTAATATAGATGAGGAACAGAGTTGGTAAAAGTATTGCGCCCTGATGCATGCCCGCGTTAATGGTGAATGTGTCTGAAATGTGTCAATCAACTGCAACGTGCAGAGATCGGTTCTTAAAGAAATTGGCAAGCCAGCTGCAGAGGGAGTCTGGCAATCCAAAGGACGGTAGTTTGTTGAGCAATCCGTTATGTCAAGCTCTGT
>JAEQML010062622.1:0-24151 GCA_016904865.1 Pissodes strobi | reverse complement strand
AAAAAAATTTACATTTCAAGTCCATTATGGGCAATCATGTATTAAAAAATGAAATGCACATTTAAATAAAATAGTTCTTGTGTTAACGCTGCAATTTATAACTGTAAATACATAGAATATTTCAATATTACATAGACAAACTTAAACAAGTGATTCCTTAACTCGAAATATTTTTTTGAGTAATTTTACTTAAAAAAATTACCAGATCTACTAGTTAAAATTTGCCTCTGTTGCACCCTGTATTGAAAAGCCAAAATTTTCATACTGACAAATACTGTCTCTTTCTTTAAACCTTTATTTACTTTAAAGAGCTTGAAATTTTTTTTTTAATTTTCTTTGTAAATTGCCTCCAGTAAAAATCTACCAAACAAAGTGCAATACTTGCAAGAGTCTTGAAGCAAGACCAAGACTGAACCCTGCAAGACCAAGACCACTTATTAAGACTGCAAGACCAAGACGACATATGCAAGACCAAGACTAACCCAGTCTTGGTCCTGCATTTGCTCATCACTAACCACATAATATGTGATCAATATGTGCGCGCCATAAGAGCTAGAGTCCATTTTTATTCCTAGGAATCCAACAGATTCATTAGCTGCATGTGCAAGAACTATTTTACATGTGAATATTAATTATTTTTCGTTTTTAAACGTATTCATACTTCGTTGGTTTGTGATAAACCAATTTGTAATCCTAGACTGCATATCATCAAGTTCTTTTTGCAAATAGTTGGCTATTTTGCAGTTATTTGCGTCATTTTTTCAGTTGCTTATTGAAGACACTTCGCGCTTATGATTGTTACAATCTTGATGTTCGGTCCTAAGAAGTAAATCTAACGAATTGGAAGTATTTTTGGAAAGACTGGGTTACCCTTTGCTTTTGCTACTTACTGAACACTGGTTGAGGACTGATGAACCTATTAATTTTTTATACTGTGTAGTGATAAGTAAGTTTTGCAGAGTTAATTATTTGCAAAGTGGTACCATGATCCTCTTGCATGATTCTGCTCATGACCTGTTTGGGTTTGAGAGCATATATCTAGGTTGTGACGATCTTTGAAGTGAAAAGTCTTTTGAGTGCTCTGTTATATTTTCTAACATTTTGAACGTGTTTGTTGTTTATATTTACCGTTCACCTAGTTCTAGTTGTGATGTATTTCTTAACAGGTTGGAAGTTTTGTTGAAGGGAATTCCACCTCGTATATCTGTCATTGTTCAAGGCGATTTTAATATTAAGTACGGCTGACAGCGGTCTCTTGATAACTTGTTACTGGACTAAAAGTGCGTGCCAATTACTTTGCAAGAGTAAAGCAGAGGTCTTTCTCGGTGTTGGACCACGTATGTTCGAATATGGGTGGTGATGTGCCATGTATGGTGCGCCGCATTTCCCATTTAACTTTGAAACCAAAAATAGATAAGCCTTGGCTTACGAAGGGTATAAGGGTTCCTGCAGGGAATATGAGATGCATCCATACCTCTCATAAATATTCATTGAATAACGCAATTTTCCTTGACTACCTTAACAATTACCGTAATATTTATCGTAAAGTTTTAAAAGAGGCTAAGAATAAGTATTATGCTTACTGGCTGGCGTGTACAAGCAACAAGCAAAGAGAGGCATGGCGAATAGTTACTTCCTAATTGGAAGCTAATAATATAAATTTGTATTACTGCTCCATTGCCTCTCAACTTACCATGACCCTCTCTACTAATGATCCTGACTCACTGGCTTTTAAAGATCTGCAGGTTGGAACGAGATACCTTTACCTGCTCTGTCATCACTGGCCGATGTATCAATAAATTTGTCTTGAATGGCAATTTTCCAGATTTGCTGAAGAGGGCCATTGTCATTCCTATATTCAAACAGGGTGAAGATATTGCTTCTAACTACAGGCCTATTCACTGGTGCCTACCTTGTCCAAGATTCTCGAAAATCTCCTTAAAAAAGAACGGTTAACTTTTTAGAAGCATATAATGTTTTCAATACAGCCCAATCTCGATTTATGCCTTCCAAGAGTACCAATGATGCTATCTTTCATATGCCTGAAAGGCTTTGGGGCTCAACGATGGAGAGGTGCCTGCCGTTGTGATTTGGCTAAGTGAGTAAGGATTGTGTATCGCAAGAAATACTGCTGCGAAAGCTTGAAGCCTATGGCTTTAGAGGGTGTATCCTGGCGTGGTAAGATCCTATCTGTCTAACAGAAAACATATAGTTGTCTTTAATGGCAGCGTTTCAGAGCAGTTAAATGTCTCAGCGGAGATGCCCCAGGGTTCTGTTCTTGACCCACTTATATTCCTGTCATACATCAATGTCTTACCACTAATGATTGAAACTCGCCGGTATACATCCTTTGCTAACGATACTACTCTTCTTCGGCATAATACGGAGGTCCAGACTTGGTAGTATGATTAACAAGGATCTGGTCAGTGTAAGGAATTGTGCTATTGAAATCGATTGTCGTTTAATATTTCCAAATCAAATGTATTGTACTTCAAGTGGTATCTAAATGCTGTATTCATGAATGCTCTTTTTTCAATTCAATAAAGCTTTATTGTGATAAATTTACAATTCAATTGACAAAGCAAAGTCTTATGCTACGAACTCGAAGATATAGGCAAAAGCAACCTATTTGATAATTTTACAGTGAAGATACCTCTATACAATAAAAGTTACTTAACTATACTACATGATTTCAAAAGAATGTTAGTATATCTAACTATTAATAATTGGACAACAACTACAGGCGTGTTAATACTAGATGAGTATAAAATAATTAAAAGAAAAAAAAACTAAAATAATAATAAAATTTTGTATAAAACATATTTACATGTCAGATTGGATGGGGTTAAAAAATGAACACATAAAATGAACAAACAATATAATAGGAACCGAAATATTCTAAAGTAACATTTGGTCTTGATAATGCTGAAAGTTCACTTAAAACCGGCAATTCAAGTACTCGTCCACGGTATAGAAAGCGCACACAGCCAATAGATCACGACATTTAACTCTAAACCTTTTTAAATTAGGTTCAAGTTTTATTTCTTGTGGTAAATGATTATAAAATTTAATCCCACTGTATATAAAGGACCGATGGATCATGGCAAAGTGTGGTATTGGAAGTCTGATATTGTTACCCTGACGAGTCAGATGAATGTCTTGATTGGGAGAGAACCTCGACAAGTGCTTTTTTATCAAGCATACAGTTTCAAGAACATACAGACAAGGGAGCGTCAGTATACTGTTTTGTATAAAAAGTGGTCTACAACTGGTTCCTGGAGGGACCTGGCACAGAAAACGAAGTGCTCTCTTTTGCATAACGAAAACCTGCCTAAACAAACATTTTGTGCGTGCTCCCCAAAACGGCAAGCCGTACCGAAGGTGTGACTCCACCAGCGCAAAGTATGTAGATCTGGCTATTTGCCTACCCAGCTCCAAGGAAGTGATTCGCACGCAGTATGCGCCAGACGCAAGTTTCCTTGTAAGTTACATCGAAGAAAGTATTATGTTTTCACGCGAATTTCTCAATAATATGCCATTATTTGCGTGGCTTCCTGGTGGGGCAATCAAACTTTAAGTTTGAATCAATACTGAGACCTAGAAACTTAACGCTAGAGGTACTATCCACTATATGGTGTCCAATGGCAATCCCTCGAAGTGTAAGATTCTTAAACGTAACAATGTGGGTCTTGGAGATATTGAAACATAAACGATTAGCATTACTCCATGTCATCACCTTCGAGAGGTCAGAATTAATTCGGGAGCTGAGTCTCCAAACATCACTGTCTGTCCACAGAATTGTGGTGTCATCTGCAAAAACAGTGAAATGTCGAGTCGCATCAGATCGTTGATGTATAGCAAAAATAGGATGGGTCCCAAAACTGACCCCTGGGGCACTCCACAAGTTATAGGTATCGCACTAGATCTGATCCACTCCAGCGCCACCCCCCTAAAGCCGCAGACAGAAAGCTTCCTCAGCAGTATTTCATGACTTACGCAGTCGAATGCTTTCGACAAGTCACAAAACACTGCCGCAGACGCCTCACCCCCGTTCAGACCAGCCAACAGTTCCTCCAGGAAAAAGAAAATTGCATCCGAAGTATTTTTTTTAGATTGAAATCCAAACTGTTTAATGTTAACAGTGTCATTGGCCTCTAAGAAAGTGACCATCCGTTTTTTAACAAGCTGTTCTATCACTTTAGAGATGGTAGACAAGAGTGAAACTGGACGAAAGTTAGAAGGATCACTAAAGTCGCCTCCCTTGTGAACGGGAATTATCCTTGCGGACTTTAAACAGTCTGGAAAATATCCTGATTCGAAAGAGGAATTAATAGATTTAGCAAAGGCCACGAATGCTTTATGAGGAAGTTCCTGGAGAATCCGCAAAGACAGCCCATCCTCACCCGAGGAAGATTTGTTTTTGATGACGGATAAAATGCTCCTTATCTCCTGTGGGTCCGTTCGAGATAGAAAGAAAGCGTTCGACACACGCAAATTAGACAGATATGACAAAGGATCGACGGGCGTGTTAATATCTTTGGTAAGATTTGAGGCAACAGAGGAGTAGATCTCATTTAAATCATTTGGATGAAGTTTAGATTCATGATGTTTATGTCTGAAGCGACCAGCGAGCTCATTCACGATCCTCCAAGTTTCACGGTGTTTACTTCTTGCGTTATTTAACCTGGAGGAGTAAAATAATTTTTTTGATCTTTTTAAGACACTTGTAAATTTTGCGGTGTGCACAATAAAGCTGCGCCAGGAATGGTTGAGAGGCAAAGTGCTTTCGAAGAGTATTAAGACACCGTAAGTTCTCTGCAGAGACACGTATACCATTTGTAATCCACCGTTTCTTAGTTTTGGGTTTGATAGTACGAAAAGGGAAAGACATATTAAACGCTTCACATATTTTTTTTATAGAAGAGAGTAAGGGTGTTGCCATTTTGCTGCCAATCAATGGAGTTAGAAGTGTGCCTGAAAGAGTCAAAATTACGACGACTCATGATTCTCTTACGTACTGGTTTTTTTTTTAGTTTAGTTGATGCTATAGGAAGTTGCGCCATAACGGCATGGTGGTCTGAGAGAGCAGCATCGATGACTCTACAATTCACCTCCTCCTGTAAGTTTGAGCAGATATAGTCGATGGTCGTTGATGAATTAGCTGTTACACGGGTGGATTCGGCAACATGCATTGACAAGTTGTAGGAGCTTAGCACATTAGAAAGCACGCACGTAGCTCTACTGTCTACGTCCTCGAAATCAACGTTCAAATCGTCTGCTAAAATCAGTCGCGATCTGGTAGGGAATCTGGATAATAATAGTTCCAGTCTAACTAAAAAATTTTCGGCACATGTATTCTGAAAGTGATACAAGCACACAATATATAGGTTGTACTTTTGTAAAAATACAACAGAAAACTCAAAATCTCTCTCAACCAACAACCCATCCAGTTTATCCAGGGCCTTAGAATCTAGGGCGACCAATAAATTTTCGTTAATGAGAGCCATTGTACCTCCATTTTTGTAATTTTTACGACAGAATTTTGAAATAACTTGATAGCCAGGTACAACAAAAGGCTCAGCATCATCAAGCCAGTGTTCAGTCAATAACACAATCTCTGGAAAATTTACTGTATCCAAGAAAACCTCAAGATTGTCAATTTTATTCCTAGCAGATTGAATGTTTAGCAGCACTAAAGTAATGCTCAAGTCATATTTCCTTAAACTAAAAAAGGACCATTGTCACGAATATTATCAGGGAAAGAATTTAAGGTTAAGTCAGCTAAGTCAACATTAGATAAATCAGTTAAGTCAACAGTATCATGCATCAAATTTATGCTCTCTGTATAATTAATGCAAGCCAATGAAAAATTATGCTTCATTCTACAACTAGACTTGACAAAGAACGACAAATTTTTACATAGTGATTTCTTTGATAACCTATATCTACCATTTGCACTAGTATTATCTAAAATTTTAATGGATATGCTTCTGCACTTAATCGTCTGGTCGCAGAATGACACATATCTAAAATATTCATAACTGTTCGTTGTTGAATATGTTAATGAGAAAATCACATTTGTGTACTTTCCGATCGAAAATAGTTTTTTTAAGTGACGATTACTGAAATTAATAATAGAAGTCAAATTTAAACAGATAATGACACTGTCGTTAGAGTTGAAGTTAGTAGTTAGCTCCGAAATACGATTTGCCATTTGTGGTATTGAAATCCCTGGTTGACATTCTTCATAAGTTGAATATTTCTTATTGTCCAAGTGGTTTAATAGCTCCAGAACCACACCTTGGGCACTTCTGTCTCCGAACACCAGTAAGTTAATCTTCTCTGTACTGACGGGAACTGATATCGACGACGATTGAACCATGGACTGATTTAAGGGTAGCATGGTGTCTTGCCCTTGAGGAGAATCTGCGACAGACAGCTCATCATATAAAGAGCATGTGGCGTTACTGTCTTCAGAGTGCGATATTGGAAAAGTGCTTGTGAGCGTTGTTTTGAGGCTCTCCAACTCGTCTGACAAGAACTTATTTTCGTGGCCGAGGGTCTCGATACTGGTGACCATTTGAGCATTTAAAATTTTAAGTTCTGCCAGTGACTTCGACGTTATCTGCTGCATGCTTCTATTAGCCTCATATTTTCCATCGATATTGCGTAACTCGGCTAAGCTTGCCTCAACCTCCTGTAAGTAGTTGGAGGTTTGAGAGGCAATATCTTGGGAGAAGTTACCTTGGAGGTATGTTTGTGTGTCTACCGAAGATTGGCTTTTCTGTGTGTTATGGTTGACTTTTTTTATGCTAAAATCAGCTAACTGCTTCTTTAGAAGGTTATTCTCATTGACTAACTCACATTCCAACGATTGCGCCTTCCTAAGTTTGTCTATGTGGTTGGTTTTGCTGACCCTGTTCCGTCCTTGTTCAACAAATTTTTGGGTTTGTGTATTGATGCTAAGTTCAGGTTCAACAAGCATACTGAGCAAACTGGAATCCAAAGGCGAGTTAGATAAAACTTTAATTAAAAGCGTCTATTTTGCCTTGGTGGATTGTCATCTGCGGTATGGTGTTTACTTCTGGGGGAGCTCTGGAGAGTACATGTTTAATCCACTCTTTGTTCTGCAGAAGCAGGCCATTAGGATTATTTGTGGCCTTGGATACAGGGAGTAGCCATGCAGACATTTTGTAAGGGAAGTAATCTTAACATTGTCTTCTTTTTTATTTTGGAAACTGTGCGTTTGATGCATAGAAAGTACTGATCTATGATTCGATTGATTAACACTAACAATACACATTCTTCATTTAAAATGATCCTACCCGTACCAACTTCCGCACTTACTCAAAATTCTACTTTTTACAATAGTAAAAAAATGTTTAACAATCTGCCACTTTCAATTCGAAAAATTTCAACCTTTAATTTATTCAAAACGCAAGTGAAGAAAATGTTGTTACTAAGGCATACTATAGTTTCTAGACTTTGATTAAGATATTGATTAACTTCTACTAATTCCCCATTTTAGAATTTTAGTTTGTTGTATTTATTCAATTGACTGTTATTGGTACTATTTAGCTTTGTCAATAAAAAACTATGTTTTTTTTTGACAATAAAGCACATTCTGACTGACTGACTAATAAGACAAACTTGTGATACATACTTCAAATAGAGAGTTTAAGAGTCATTAGATATCTGGAAATTATACATGTTGCCCGGTAAATTATTTGGGTAAAGCAAATTTTCTCTTCTTCCTAGAGTTGGTTTGGCGCCCATCTTACTCAAGAAGTTCGAGAAAAGAGCATGCAACCATCTGTTCTGGTCTCCCGGTGGGCAGTTCATAGTTTTGGCTGGATTGGGCAGCAATGGAGGTGAGCCCATATGTTACACAAGGCGTTTTTTACTACGCAACCTAGCTGATAGGTAGATAGTTTAATTTCTGGGTTACCAGAGTTGCAAAAAAAATTTTGGGAAATTCCCATTGTCAGTTCAATTCCCGTTGTGTTGAACTTTTTTTTAGTCCTTACAATTTCTTTCTTTGCAAAATTACAGGTGGATCTCTCGAGTTTGTTGATACTCACGAATTTTTGGTGATGAACACAACTGATCATTTCCAATTGTCAGACGTCGAGTGGGATCCGACTGGAAGGTACGTGTTTACTGCAGTATCGTACTGGAAATGCAAAGTGGACACTGGTGAGTATTAAGCAATAAATTGCGAAATGCATATTACATTCTAAAATGACAAAAATTCCTTTAGAAATAAGTGATTGATTTAGTGACTATCTTGAAGCAGAACTAAAATAGTATGGATGAATTTGGTAATTTGTGGTAATTTGTGCGATTAAATCCATGAACTGATATTGCGTTCTATGTTTTAAATTCAGTACTGACTGCTTTTAATTTTTATGGATTTTGTTTTCTTAATTTCCCTTTTTATTTGACAGTGTAATGTCCTAGAATTTATTTTTTATACCTCTCTTATATGAAGCAGTTTTATTGATCCTAAAGGGCTAATTTTCCTGCATACATTTATTTGGGAATGTTTTGTTACATATCTTAAGGATTTTTTAACATCCCCTTATGGGCTTCTTTTATCTTTTCCTATAGACAGTATTTGTTAATTACTTTAAAAGTATTTTTGACCTTCTGCCCTTTGGTGAGTTAATTCAGACTAAACTGTAAAATCCACTTCAGTCTCTGAGTTCTCTAACTAAGCCTCAGGCGTGACGACTTATGTATTGATTCATGATGCCCCGATACAGGGTGTTACAAATTATATAGCGCACCACTGGGATCTCGGAAACTATAATAGATACGAGGTCGGTTAAATTGGGGCAAAGTTATTCAATTGAAGGGCGATTGACATGCCGTCTACTTCCGGAGAAGTCCGTAAAAAAAAACAAAAATCAGCTATTTTATTTTTATTTTTTTCTGCCTTTGTTTGAAGAAATAAAGTAAAATAAATGTCACATTATTATTGCCACTTTTTCTCCTCTACAAGATGGCAGTATCAAATTCTAAATCCGACGTTTCGGTTTCGGGCCCCCTTCATCAACTTCATTTTTTAAATACGAACCTGGATTTTTTATCTGCGTTTTTAAAAGCTTTTGATCTCCCAATACCAACGATGTATCACACTTGTCCAATAGTGGTAACAAATGTTGTCAAAAGTGAAATCGGATCAAGAAAGATCGCCCCATCTCTGTCTAACACATTATCTCTTGTGTCATTTTTTAGTGAGTACCTCATTACACTTTTAAGGTATAATTGTCTTATATTTAAAAATCATGATTCCCTAAATAACAAATCGGTTGAAAAAAGTTTATGTTTGAATAAAATGATTTTTATAAGATATTTCTGTGTAATTATTACCGAGTTTAAGTAGGTTTTGGAGACTGCACCCCACGAAACTTCTGCATAATTTAATACTGATTCTACAAGTGCAAGATAGATACATTTTATAACTTTTAGACTCAATATCTGCCTTAGCTGATTATATATCAGTTTACGCAACTTGTTCGTGACGTACTCACAGTGAGTATCCCATCGAAAAAATTGGTAAAAAAAAACCTAGATATTTAGCACTGCTTCTAGCGTACAGCCTCCACTCGCAGTTACAGTTGGGAGTATTCCCATTACACTTTGATGAATGAATAGTCAAATAGTCACGGGCGGGATGTTTGGTTGATCATTCACAGTTTAAAGATTGGCAAGAACATGTTCTCCCAGCCTACACTTCGTCGCAAAGAGTGCTAGTAGACTATTTCTGGATTGACTTTTGAGGTTTTCCTTTTCGCACCATCGCTCCATGGCGCTCCTGGTTTTGCGATATGCACAACTACAACAGCTCAGGCTTGAGTAAAAACCCATAAGTAAAACAGTAGTAATATATTCTGTGCTATATATATTTATATATTTATTTCCAGAAGAAACTTCCTCCAGAAATGCATTTTTTTTTTTAATTTTTGCAAAAAAATTGATAGTACTAATCTTATATGTATATAAAATAGTCGCAATAGTATATTATTTTATATGGAGGAAAAGCATATATGTAATAAGAATATATCGCGCATTATGCCAATTACGTGAAGCCAAGACTAAAGGACGAATGTATATGAACTAGGCATAAGTCGGTCTACTCGGGAAACCGGTTCGAACTGCGCATGTCATGAATTCTTGCCAATAAGATATTAGGAGGCAATTTCTACGTTTCGAATGCACGTGAAAACATATTCCACTTTTCATTATCGTCAAAACGAATATTTACGGTTAAATTGTATTTGGTTAACTACATTTTCCATTACTTTTATTAGCAATAATATTCCGTTTTTAGGAAAACTGAAATTACGAACTTAACACATAATAAGAGCAGTTTAAATACTTGGAAATTTCCGGTAATAAAATTATTGTATACGAATACAGTAAAGATTACATATAAATATAGCAATGCTTCTTTCCACGCATTTTTGAGGACATCGTATGCTCTATAATCGATAATATAACCCCACGAGAATAGGAAGCAATATTCTTGTGATAACGCCAAAATAACAAACTTGTAACAAAATGCAAACAAAGCAATCACAATTCGATATTCAACATGGCCGGTTTTATTTTATTACCGCGACGACGACGACGTCAGCGTAGACAACGATGCTTGCGCTGTAGCCAATAAACGTGTTTATAACCGATTTTGCGCATATCTGCCGGTTTCCTAACGAGTCAGACTTATGCGAAATACATACGGCGAAAACATATCCATCTCTCTGTGTCGGTTACGCGTCTAGCTCATTGCATAAAGGGCCAATGCGCGATATATTCTTTATATATATATGAGGAAAAGTGATACTTTTTATGGCGCGCTCGTGTTTAACAGCCGAACGGAGTGAGGCTGGTAATAGAGAGCAAGCCATGAAAAGTAACTTTTCCTCCACATAAAATATGCTGTTTTTTCTTCAAATGTCGACAAATTAATGCAAAAATATCTCTTTTTTAATAGTAATAATAATAATTATTATCAAAGATAAGTTGGTTTGCAAGGCGGCTTAGACCGGTATCGGCGAATAGGCACACAGATCGTTGCTATAGTAATGTAACATAAAGCTGTCAGTGGACACTGTCAACATTAATTAGTTTTTTAAAATTGCGTCTCCGATTGCGTTTTAATTCCGTATTGATAAGCAGTTATTGAGTGAGTTCGATTAAGTTAATAACCAATTTGTTCCTAAATTAGTGATTTTTAGAAATGCAGTGCACAAATTGAGTTATTAATACAAATTTTAGTTTAATAATTATTGAGTTGTTGACGCTTGCTTTGTTGTTTGTTTGTATCTATGTTGCTATGGTAACACTTTTACCTCCGCCGGCGGAAAAGTGAAAAGTAAAGCTCCGGCGGAGGAAAAATGAAACTTCACGGCCGCCTACACAGTCGAGTAATGACGGATTTACTGACGTTTGAAGAAAAACATTTTTATATTGCACCTAGATGTAAAATCTGTATGTGCAGGGTTGCTTATACATGTACAGGGTGTCCCAAATTCGAGCATCATCATTGGGATCTCGGAAACTAGAAGAGATACGAGGTCGGTTAAATTGAGGCAAAGTTGCGCAATTTGATGCTGATTAAAATGCCATCTTAAAAGTTAAAAAAATCCGAATACTTCCGAAGATATTTAAAAAAAACCGAATATTCGCGAATTCATTTTTATTTTTTTATGACTCTATTTGGATAGATATTACAAAATAAATTTCATATTCTCATTGTTACTTTTTCCGTTCTACAAGATGCTGTTATCAGATTTTCAAACCGACGTCTCGTCTTTGAGCTGCCATAATCAACTTTGTTTTTTTAAATACGGCCCTGATTTTTTTATTACGGAGTTTAAGAGCTTCTAATGTCCCAAAACCAATGATGTATCGCACTTATTCGAAAAAATCATTTTAATGATTTCCTGGTAATATCTTACCAAAAATATGTTTTCTGTCTCTCTCTAACACATGAGTTCTTATGGAAAATGCCATTAATATGAATTTTTCGAATAAGTGCGATACATCATTGGCTTTGGGACTTTAGATGCTCTTAAAATCCGTAGTAAAAAATCCAGGGCCGTATTTAAAAAACCAAAGTTGATGATGGCAGCTCAAAGACGAAACGTCGGTTTGAAAATCTGATAACAGCATCTTGTAGAACGGAAAAAGTAACAATGAGAATATGAAATTTATTTTGCTATATCTATTCAAATAGAGTCATAAAAAAATAAAAATGAAATCGCGAATATTCGGTTTTTTCTAAATATCTTCGGAAGTATTCGGATTTTTTTAACTTTTAAGGTGGCATTTTAATCAGCATCAAATTGCGCAACTTTGCCTTCATTTAACCGACCTCGTATCTCTTCTAGTTTCCGAGATCCCAATGATGAGGCTCGAATTTGGGACACCCTGTACATATAAATATTTATAAGTGCTCTGTTTACATTCACAAAATTAAAAAAATATATATAACCAACAACATTTTGAGTTTACTAACTAATCCTAATCCTATAAAAACTCTTACACACACAAACAAAAGAAAAAAACGCAATTCCCCATCCAAACAAAACTAGCCAAAAAACTCTTCAAACTCATGTCGATTTTCAAAAATAATTTTTTTGCTTTGCTTTTTAAATGTTTTTATTTTATTGCAATTTCTTACTTCATCGGGTAGTAGATTGTACAGTTTAGGGCCAAAATAATTCACATCGATGTTTGTTACTTATTGGCAGTTTAATATGTCTATTGATTCTAGTTCTTGTTTCATAAGTATGGGTAACCAAAAGTTTCAAGTTGGGGTGAATATGAACATATGAGCAAATTGTCAACATGTAGATTGATCTGATGCTCAAAAGCTCTTCATTAAAAAGCAAATTTTAAGAATATATTTTTGTATTATATTTAATTTATAGAGGCTGTTATTATAAAGTCCACCCCACACCAAAATCTCATATCTTATAATTGATTCTACAAAGGCCTTATAAATTATGATAAGAGTTCTTTTATTCAAGAATTATCTCAATAAGTAAAACTTATGAACAAGTTTGCGAACTCTGTTAGAGACATAGCCAGTATGGGGTTGCCATTTAAGAAACTTATCAATCACAATTCCAAAGTATTTTGTAGACGAAGTCTCTTCAATACAATGATCATCAACAACAATGTTACTATATTGCGATCTATTTACGCTAGTAAGTGAAAAAGCTATGTAGTGTGTCTTTTTTAGGTTTAGCGTTAATTTAAAAGTTTTAAGCCAGTTTCTTAGTTTTACCATGCTGTTAGTAGTTTTACATTTAACACTTTCCCATGTATCTCCCGAGATTACAATGGTAGTGTCATCTGCATAACAAATAGTTATCCCATTAACTTGTAATTTTAATAGAGAATTTATATATGTTATAAAAACCACTGGTCCCAAAACCGTTCCCTGTGAAACTCCAATCTTTATAGTTTGCCCTTCACTTAAAACATCATTTATTTTGACCCTTTAGTTCGTTCTGACAAATATCTCTCAAGCAAACACAAAGCCTTTCCCCTTATTCCACATTCCCAAGCACTTCAAGAAGTCCGTTGTGAGGTACTGTGTCAAATGCTTTTACCAAGTCAAGAAACACTGCCAAACATTTTTTATTTGGGTGGTCCTAAGTTGTATTTTTCCTGAGGTGTTGGAATGGCCTTTGCCATTTCTACCCCCACATTAAGGTAATAATCATTGCAAAAATTTGCTATTTCGTTTGGATTATTAAAACTTTAGTCATCCTTATTTTTTATATTCAAAAAAGTATTGTTATTTTTATTGTTTTCATAAGTTGCATCTTTAATTACATTATAGAGGTTTTTCAT
This sequence comes from Pissodes strobi, assembly GCA_016904865.1. Lineage (NCBI taxonomy): Eukaryota > Metazoa > Arthropoda > Insecta > Coleoptera > Curculionidae > Pissodes > Pissodes strobi. The sequence continues at coordinate 10,279 of JAEQML010062622.1, read as the reverse complement.
ATCATTCTTATTATTTTCAATTTGAGTCTTGTAATATTAATTTTTTTTGCCTACGTATTAATTTGTTTAGAGTATTTCTATACTCTTTATATTATTTTTCTAATTGATGGTTAAAGTTTCTTAATAGTTTTTTCTTCATTCTATCTCTAGTCTTAATTGAAGAAATAATGCCGTTACTAATCAAACTTTTAATTTTTTTGTATTTTTTATATTTAACGGTATATTTTTCTGTAGCTTCTGATAGTAATTGCGTATAATTTTCTAAAAAAATGTTTGTTGCTGTTTCAGAGTTACTAGCCTTCACTACAATCGTCCAATCAAAATTTTGCAAAAATTGTTTAAATTTAGACATGTTTAGCTTAGTTTTAGTTTTACTTTCTAGTGGCGATACTAAATTATCTTTAGATATCTTTTGCTCACTTACCAGAAGCTCAATGGGGCTATGGTCTGTTATGTCTTCTTCAATGACATAAGAGTCAAAACGAATATTATTAGACATTAATTTTGTATTTATAAATAAATGTTCCAGGCATGTTTTGGACAAAGATCTCGTGACTGAATTAATGTATGACTGAAAACCAAGTGTGTCCATTATAGAGAGATAATTTGCAACTTGATTATCATTTTTTCCTAATATGTTAATATTTACATCTCCCACAAACATTTCAATATTTGAAAAGGCTCAAAGTTTCAAAATAAGTATAGATATCATTCATAAAATCGGTTTTTGAAATAGGTGGTGGTTTATATATTGCTGTTAAACCAAAATTTATGCCGCCTTGTTCAAAATTTATGTGACTAAGAGTTGCCCTTGAATTTTGCAGTTGAGTGAAAGAAAAACCAACATTTATATGATTTTTAACCATAATTATTATACCGTCATTTTTATTGTAACTGTAACTTCATTATAGAATATTTGATAATCAGGTATGTTACAGTTTTCTATCGAGTCAATTTGAAAGGTTTCAGTGAGCACAATGATATCAATATAATATAATTTATATATTTCTATAAAAGTAAGTAAACTATCAATATTTTTGTTTACACTTCTAATGTTAAAATGTATTAGACTAAAAAAGCATCTTTTACTATTTTTAATGAGCTCCAAACCCTTCTGGTCCACCATTTTACCTTGAAGATTATTTTCTTCACTTATTTGTTCCAATATGTCTTCCTGAGCATTGAATACCATTTTTCATAATACCTCTCTGAAAACTATCATTTTCGACGTCTCTGTAGAGCAAAGAAAGTAAGTCTTTTCGGTCCGGGCACGGGAAAAATTTTCCCGGTCCCTAATTAGGGAGCGGGAAAAGTTTTCCCGATCCCTGATTTTAAGTGCTAAATTTGCAGTTATTTAGTCACAGAATATGCATAAAGTATAACAAATTGGGTTAAAATTATACAGCGATGCAGTCTACAAGATTAATCTAATACATTTTAGCGTCAATAGTCTAATTTTAAGTAACATTATTTCATTTATTCTGGCATTACTTGTCACAAATACTTCAAAATTAGCTGCCTATTCAATTACAACAAAGCATACAAACACATTTCCATAGCAACGCTTGATGAATATTAGATAAAATTCTTGCTTGTCTTGCAAGTTTGACGTTTGCTTTCATTTGAATACAAAATGTATTATGACATGATTTTGGATACGTAAAATTATAATAATTTTATGTTTATGTCTTGATTTCAGAGAGGTATTATGAAAAATATCGTTCATTACACGTCCAGAAACAGCTTTTCCTGTGCTTGCACGACTTCCGGTGTTCGGCTACGCCTCACACCAGAAACTGTCGTGCGCGCACCGGAAAAGCCTAGTTTCCGGACTGGTAATGAAATATACTATTTTATGAGTTGAAGTCAGTTTTGTTTTGTAGAAGTCTTAGATGGTATTTTAACGATGGATATTCTGGGTCAAGGGCCGAGTGATCCGTGCCCAACTGTAGATTATAGTTACCATTGGCTATTTTGCAGTTTACACACTTTTTTATTTGCCTTTCACATCCAAGGGCACTGTGATTTCCTACACAATTGCCGCAAACCTCCGTCTTGGTACAGCTGAAGCTTTTGTGACGAAAACCCTGACATTTATAACAGCGAGATACTGTCAGGTCCTCATATACTGGTAGGCGTTCCCAGTGAATGTAAACCTTTCCATAGGTTAGCATCCTGTTAGAAAGGCTCCCCGAGCATTCGGCGTAAATTATCGAGTTCGGTTTATTCTTTATGCGTCTAATGTAAGTTACTTTTAGGTGGTCTGCCGGATCAATCAATTTGTTCTGCTTGCGATTTTTTTCTTCCAAATTCTCAATTGATTCATCTCCTGAATAACCCGCAATTTTTATTCTGGGTAAACTTTTCTTTGGAAGCTCAATTTTGTAGTTCTCCTTTAGTTTTCTTTCGGCTTCTTCCCTAATTAGTTTCCTACTTGTTCTGTGTCACATGCTATCACTATGTTTCCTTGTTTAGTTTCTCTCAGGTTTTTTAACTCAAGATTCAACTTTGCTAGATTGATTAAATTTTGGCTTTCCCTCCTACTATTCTGCGTGTTTTGTGTTAATTTAGGTTTAATACGATCGTAGGTAGGTTTGATTTAAATTTTCCTTTGGTTTCTGGTTCTGGGCTATTCTGAAGTACAGTTGCGTAAGGCTTCAACGACAAAGATGTTTTCATCTCATTTATTGCATCTATATCTCTTTTCATTTCTTCCATTAGCTTTGTCATATGAGGCATTTTGGCAATAAACATCTTACACTCCTCACAGATCAACGATAAGACCCTTTTCTGAAGAGGCATGCACCTCACTTCGGAGGAGGTTAAGTTTGCGCATTCTTTTTGGGAATTCCATTCAAACAAGAATGACATCTAAAATAATCTTCAGAGCAGTTTTGTTTAGATTTCACACACTTGTTACCACTAAGGTAATTGTTCGCCATACCTATGTGTTTATATTTGTTTGGTTATTATTTACATATTTCGCCCGGCATCGACTGCGAAAAACGTCGTACTCTTTTTGTTCAGGGCTGGTGTTTAGGAATGCGATTCCTTTGTTGTACTGTTTATATCGGTTTTATAATAGTACGCAGCGCTTGGGGTCTCACTAATTAGGTAATTATGTAGACCATTATTAATTCCTTCAATGTGCAAAAAATCACGATTTTCCGAAAACTATAACTGGTAGAAACTGAACTCTATTTAGGAGTGATAAATACGACGTGTGCTGATAATAAAATGGTGCTACGGTATATGTTTTGATTTTCACTTTAATTTACAATACTTAATCGCTATTTTGTAGGGTACTGGATGTGGTCCTTCCAAGGCAAGATCCTGAAACGCATCAATTTGGAACGATTCGCTGATATCGTGTGGCGTCCCCGGCCACAGACACTCCTCTCCGAGAAGCAGCAGAAGGAGATCAAGAAAAGCCTGAAGAAATATTACACCCAATTCGAGAACAAAGATCGTATGCGTCAATCAAAGGCTTCTAAAGAGTTGATTGAGAAGAGGTCGGCTCTCATGGAGAAGTTCAACCAGTACAGAGACCAACAGATTGCACGTTGGGAGGAGCACAAGGCTAGGAGATTGGCTCTTAGAAACAGTAAGGATATTGTTGAATTTTTGGTTTGTTTAATGATCATATACAAGCTCTGAAAGAATTACCCAATATTACATTTCCATTTGGTTTTTGCATTAATGTATTATCTTGTTTCAGATGTGGACACGGACGAACTGGACGGAGATACAGATAACGTAGAAGAAGAAGTTGTGGAATTCTTTATCAAGGAAGAAATAATCCCTCTCGACTAGACTATAGGGAGAAGCAGTGTTGTGCCCTGTATCAGTTCTCGTAGAGAGATTGTACAGGGACCTTGGCCATTTTTCGGAACATCTTTGAGGAAAACTATCTTTACGTTTTTGTTTCAGTTGAGAAAATCGTGTATCAATACATGATATTTTTTATTGTACTTTACAGTAACACCTATATTTTTTGGAGTAAAGTGTTACATAATAAAGTGCTCATATTATTTAAAATTTGTCATGTTTTTACTTTCTTATATCCATACTCCACTTAAAATGGAAGTGAAAATGTACCTGTTTTTTTAAATGATGTCAATAAATACTGTAAACGGCTGTTAAATATGTGGAAAAACTTATTTCTAGGAGACGTTGGAACATTCAGGTAATAAATCCAGTGGAATGGTGGAAAATTTTAAACGACTTGCAGGTTAAAATTAACAGTTTATTTCTAGTGGCCTATATTGTGACGAGCTTGACTCGCTGGCACATATAGAATAGGGCAACGAAATGATCTTTATATATTTTTCCGCGTTGCCAGTCAGTATTTTTCATGTTTTATCTAAAGCGATAAACATCGTTTTCTACAGGCAAATTTATATTGTCGTCCAACTGTATTACTGTCTACGTTGGCGAATATAGTGGAACTATTTAAGATAAAAATGGTTTCCGTTCTGGAATGGTGTACACTAGTTTGGGTTTCTAGAGTCAAAGTGTAGGTTTCGAGTGATGCCATTTCCGCTTAACCAGGAGAGGTGACTGCGACAGTGTTCTGTGATTTATTAAAAGCGTTTTATTGTGTAAATCACCAAAATTGCTGTTTAAGTAGCAGACGTATGGATTTAGGGGAACGGCTTGGAGCGGTTTCGGTCTTAGGGTGATTTGGTATTTATGAACGACCTACCTCATTTATCAATAGCAGGAAAGTTCACTATCTTTGCTGATGATACCACTATTCATTGGCATGACACTGGCGTAGAGACTTAATTAAATATAAAGCAATATGGTGTGATGCTAATTTGTTACCGCTTAATTTCTGATAATTCTTCAATAAATTGCCGGTAAATAGTTTCAAAAGTATTGCTTCCGGGCATACATTTTATAAATTACTTCCCTTAAACAATGCAGGCTATTATTCGTAATTCGCGTTTTGCTCCGGGAAACGTTTTCAGACATATTCTAAATTCGAGACCGGTTCCTTTGTTTCGATCTTCTAGGTTGTATAATGTGCTTTGTGGAACTTCTAGTGCTTCGGACGCTTTTTGAATCACCTTAAATCGAGATCCTAAATCAGTTTGAAAATAACTTACTGCATTAAGCATACGTTTTTTAAATTCATCAGAATATTGCATTTTGGTAGCGTATTTTTACGTTATTTAATGGCATTAACAGACATGACCGAACAGTTATCGGTATAAGTAACCCACTCTTGATGACCAACTGCTTTAGGCGGCACCTTCTTGCCCTTGAGATCATTTGTAATGAATGCTAGCTAAATATTAATTAATTGATTATGTATGGCGTTGGGCGCCACTTTATGATGAAATTGAGCAGTTGAGCTTCGATTTGTTGTCAAGTTATGTTCCCACGCGGTAACCCATCCAAGTACTAATCACGCCCGACGTTGCTTAACTTCAGTGATCGGACTAGAACTGGCATTTTCAACGTGCTATGGCCGTTACCTGTACATTTTAGCTTGGTCATAGAATAAAAACAAAAATATTCGCATTTATAATATTAGTTAGAGTTCTTTAATAATACGCACTGGCAGCTTCGGAGCGGATTAATTCACTGCACAAGTTCGACACGAAAATCTAATGTCACCAGGAATAATATCAACATATGGACGTAGCATATTTACCTTATAATCTTGAGCCGACATCCTTTGATTTGGGACAGTCAATAACCAGATTTTTCGATTTTTACTGTTTTAAACGTCTGGACATCTGAATAATACTTTTGACAGTTCGTTAAATTTAAAATGATAGTATGCTTTTTTATCGTCTAAAATCCGTTTAAAAACGATTTTAAATGGCCAAATTGTGTAAAAATCCGAAAATTCGGACTTTTTAGGACGATAGCCGTGGCTTCGGACGAAATTGTGGTGGAGTTTGAAGCGAAAATCAATTTAAATTCAACCGTCCATTAAAAATAAGCTGTGATATGGATCCAAATACACTGCAAATATAATATAATAAAAATAATACTTTTGACGGTTCGTTACATTTTAAATATGCATTTTTTATCGTCTAAAATCCGTTTAAAACGATTTTAAATGGCAAAATTGTATATAGTACTGTCCTAGCGGCTAGAATCGGTTTACACATTTCCGTCCCATTTGCCGAGATTTACCCTCATACCGCCGCGTAAGATGTTTACACATCAAAAACTCGAAGGCATTCAAGATCAAATTATCTTAATGTCATTCAAGGTAAAAGACATCACAAAACAGTGCAAGGACGTCCAAGGTCATACACGCTTGGAGCAATCCCAAGGTCGTATGCGCGACCTTCAACAAAACTCAAGGATATTCAAGATCAAATGTCAAGAACATTCAAGGCGAAATTAGGTCAATGTCATTCAAGGTCGAAAACACTTAAGACCAAGTGGGCGGGGTCTATCTTAAAGTCACCGGAGGGGGTAAGGGGCAAAAAATTGGAGGGGGGAGAATTGAGGCTATCTATAGCACTCTACTGTGGATTAATTCACTGCATACATTCGACACGAAAATCTACAAAGCTTATTCCTTTTACCAGCTACTCATCTAGGGCCGACATCCTTTGATTTGGTAAAGCCAATAATCAAATTTTGCAAATTTTACAAGAGGGTTATGAGTCAATATTGTTTTAAACGTCTGGACATCTGACTAATACTTTTGACAGATCATTTAATTTAAAATAATAATATGTTTTTTATCATCTAAAATTCGTTTAAAAACGATTTTAAATGACACAATTGTACAAAAATCCGAAAATTCGATCTTTTTAGGACGATAGCCGTGGCTTCGGACGAATTTGTCGTGGATTTTGAAACGAAAATTAATTTTAAATTCAACCGTCTATTAAAAAACCAAACTTTGCAAGTTATAGAAGAGGGCCATGACTGAATATTGTTTTAAAAGTCTGGACATCTGATTAATACTTTTGACGGTTCGCTTAATTTAAAATATGCTTTTTTATCGTCTAAGATCCGTTTAAAATCGATTTTAAATGGCAAAATTGTATAAAAATCCTTCACGGACGTCCTGGATTAGTTTGCTCCTCAATGCGACGGCTTATAATGTCACAACCGGTTTACGCATTTCCGTCCCATTTGCCGAGATTTACCCTCATACCCAGTGGCGTAGCTAGAAATGTCGGCGCCGGGAGCAAACCTATCCGCTAGCGCCTAAATAAAACTTATGTCTAGCTCGTAACGTAAAGTAAATTTTATGTTTCTTTTATTTTCCTTATTCAAGCACTTTACTCGATTCACCAGGCAAAATTAAATTGTAACCTTATCTAATATCTTATCCTATTACCACCGAACTACCCATTCTTTCTTCTATAAATGAAACAAAAAAATTGACGTCAAACGATTTAAAACAGTCAATCCAATAATATGTAGGAAACTCTGAAAACACATACTTTTACGACCAAGATTATCGGAATTTTTGCCTTTGAAGTGCATGCCGCCTTAGCGTTCGGCCACAACGGCGCACCTCAGCGTACAGGGCTAGGGTACAGAGCCTTGCTCATCGCACCGCACCTAGCCTGGCTTCTGCTTCGCACAGTAGTGGCCTCACTGGCGCACCGCACCTCGACCTTACCGCTAAGTTTGTTTCTAGATATTGACTGGCTACTTCGTCATCTTCTTCTGCTGAAGAATATATTCTTTGGCTCAAGCTTAACAAAGTATATAGGTATAGACAAAAATCCAAAGTAGCGGTTCATCCCGTCAACAAACATCGAAGAGACTATGGGAAATTTCAGCACCTTTATAAAGATCTCAGAAAAGATTCTTGAATATATGAGGATGGAAATAAATATTTTTGATTATATTTTAAATAAATTTGAAAGCCGTATTGATAACACTAGGAAGAACTGCCATTCCCAACGCATATACCACCCTGTATAAAAAATAAACCTTTTAACGACGTCAAATGCTTTAAATTCTATACCTGTTGTTTGACATTCATCTCCCACTTATTTCCAGCCTTTCGATAAAATCGCACTATTGTGATGATGTGATGAATTTTGCTTGTCTTGCTCCAAATAGCTTCTCTGACAAACAAGCGCCAGGCGGCGAGGCTCCAAAAATACTAAACTCAATTTCTAGGAGTTATGCTCCAGTACCAGGCTAAGTGCGAGGCGAGGGGCGATGTGCCATTGTCGCCGCTCGCATCCATATAAGAATGGATTATTTAGCTTTGCTTGAGCGAGGCTATGGTCTAGGATAGGTGCGGTGCAAAGTGCGGTGCGCCGTTGTGGCCGCCCACTTACGCAGCGTTTTTACAAATTTGCGTATGCCGGTATATGTATTTTCATTCCTCGTATTCACGTATAATAAATAACAAATACCGAGACACAAAAGGTATTCGTTGGATAAAAAGTTAAATACATATTTTGGTCTTTGATTGTATTATAATTTAATTAATTTAAAAACCCAGTTAAGCACATGCATGAGCATTGGTAGCATTAGCATATTTATGAATTCGCCTAATTTCTTTTGGCGCCGTGGGGCCTTGCCCCCCCTGGCCCACCCGGTAGCTACGCCACTGCTCATACCGCCGCGTAAGATGTGTACACATTAAAAATGTGCACATATGAAAACCGAAAAAATTACCCTTCACTTTTAGATAGGAAAATCTAGTAATATATAATTAGCCGTAATGTTACTGTAATATTTTTAACCTGTTCTGACTCTGTTTAGCCCGTTTTGACTATTTCTAGTCACTTTTGGTTAGTCGTTCAAACAACTTTCCGTTAGTTCCAATTTATTGATGTGTAAACATCTTACGCGGCAGTATGAGAGTAAATCTCGGCACATGGGACGAAAATGTGTAAACCGATTCTAGCCGCTAGGGCGGTATTATATACAATTTTGCCGTGGATTTTAATGATAAAAGAGCATATTTTAAATTAAACGAACAGTCAAAAGTATTATTTATAAATTATTATATTCGCAGTGTATTTGGATCCATAACACAGCTTATTTTTAATGGACGGTTGAATTTAAAATGAATTTTCGCTTCAAAATCCACAACAAATTCGTCAGAAGCCACGGCTATCGTCCTAAAAAAGTCCGAATTTTCGGGTTTTTATACAATTTTGTCATTTAAAATCGTTTTCAAATGGATTTTAGATGAAAAAAGAGAATATTATTATTTTAAATTAACCGAACTGTCAAATGTTTTATTCAGATGCCCAGATGTTTGAAACAATATTGAGTCATAGCCCTCTTCTAAAATTTGCAAAATTTGGTTATTGACTTTCCCAAATCTAAGGATGTCGGTCCACGATTACTAGGTAAATAAGCTGTGTCCACATATTGATGTTATTCCTGATGGCATTAGATTATCGTGTCGAATTTGTGCAGTGAATTAATCCATTCCGAAGCTGCCTGTAAGTATTATAAAATAATCCTAACTAATATTACAGATGCGAATGTGTTTGTTTGTTTGTTTCTTAAGCTTTCACGCATAAACTGTTCCGATCATCATGAAATTTTGTACAGATATTTTCAAGAGCATAGTAAAGAACATAGGACACTTTCAGCTTTTACCCGAGGCCTCGTTCGCGTTGATTTTTTATTATTTTAAACTTGGTTATTAAACCTATTTTTTATTCTATGACCAAGCTAAAACGTAGCAGCAATGTCCATAGCATGTTAAAAATGCCAGTTCTCGTCCGATCACGAAGTTAAGCAACGTCGGGCGGGGTTAGTACTTGGATGGGTGACCGCTCGGGAACACAACGTGCTGCTGTCGTTTTTTTCCAACCAATGTCGTTATAGGATATGTTTACACATCAGTGTCTCGACTGCTACCAGACGCGCTCAATTTTTTTTTAGTCATTTGAACTGACTCCTTTACGTTATAATCAAATTTAATCTTTTTGGTTAGTTTTGGTTAGCTGCAAATTCGGTTCGTTTTGATTAGTTTTAACTTACTTTAATTTTTGCAATCTATTCCGATACAGTTTAGCCAGTTTTGGTGCTTTTCGTTACTTGTGATTAGTTTTGGTTAGTCATTCAATCAGCTTTCGGTTAGCTTTAGTTAGTTTTAAATTATTTTAGTAACTTGAACCGGTTCCGATACGTTATGGTTAATTTTAGTTAGTCGGCAAAATTCGGTTAATTCAAGTTCGTTTCACCTTATAAGCTTAATATTTTTAATCTGTTCTGATTATATATATATATATATATATATATATATGTGTGTCACGAGTAATTTGGGGGGTAGCTCGTTTATTTAAAGAATACCTTCTCAGAGAAGAGC
>MU193349.1:669-24151 GCA_016904865.1 Pissodes strobi | reverse complement strand
TGGGGGCGATGCGATCTCTCATTATAGATTCCCGTCGAATAATTCATCTTAATACATTAGCGAACTTGTTGGGTCAAAACCATTTTGCTATTTGCAGTATTGAAATGTTTATAGGTGATATAAACGTTGATTTATTAAATACACGCACGAGAGTTATAAATTAATATTTAAACTGGTAATGGCTATTTAGCAAAAGTTAACAAACCAACTAGATTACAGGGTCGTAGAAGAACATCCTTTGACTACATTTTTGTTAAAGGTTCGTTTCAGTTTGATAATAATCTGGCAATTCTAAACATTGAAAGAAAGTTTTGAACTCAATAAAAAGCAGAGAATCGGCGAATGAATTTAGTGTATCTAGCAAATTATTTGAATCTAATATTTAGTCATCTTCTCTGATGTATTTAAAACATTAGTGATTGTGTCCTTACATAAAGGTGGGAACAAACTAATAAATTAATGATCGACCAATTGCACTTACCAATCCTATTTCGAAAATAATGGAAAAATGCATAAAAGAAACTGTATGCAATTTTTTAACAGCGAACAAAGTAATATTGTGTTCACAATATAGGTTTTGGGAAAATTTCAATAATGCACTTCAGGAGGTTACCAACAGTGGCGTAGCAAGACTTTTTCGGGCCCGTAAGCAAATAATCCCTGGGGCCCCTACAGCACAAACGGCGAAGCCTAAACAAAATTCTAAAGAGGAAAAAACAATAACATTTTATTTTATTTTATTGTTTTTTCCTCTTTAGAATCATGCTCAAAATATTTTAAAAAATGCTAAATTTTTACTTTATACTGTCTTTAGGTTCACAAAATAAAAACCTCTGGTTAAATCTAAAGTTAGTGTCAAACGATAGCTTATGAATAACCAAGATAGGAAAGTGCAAACCATTTTGTTCTATCTTCAGCCAAAGGTTATGTACATACTCTTTGCTTCAGCCGTTAAGATTTTACAGACTTGGTAAATGTTCGATTTTCAACTGTCAATTTTTCAAAAATAGTAGCAGATAGGTATAGGACATTATTCATGAAATATGTTTAGAATTCTCCGAAAAATAGAAATATGCAATAATATACAGGGTGATCTATTTAAAATTTTACAGCTGCTACTACTTTTTAGTAGAAGCTGCAACACTGCATTGTCGAAAATATTTTAGCAAGTAGAGCATATTTATCAAATATCCTCTATATTTCGTTATTGGACGTCGTCGTGTCATTGTTAACAAACATTCTATCTGATCTCATGTTTAAAATTCTACAGAGACAATGGCAAGAAATAAAAAGCATACAACTCTATCTAACAGGAGCTTTTTTGATCTGTTGAGTTTTGTGTGCAAAAACTGTGACTTTTCCTTTAATAACGAGTTTTATCAACAGATTTTTTGAAATCCAATGGGGTCACCTATAAGTCCGATTCTTGCTCAGAGAGACTTGGATTATGTCTCGGATTATGTATTGGATGTGATTGCTGAAAGGCTTCCCTTTACTTTTCCATTTATTTATAAGTTTGTCGATGACATAGTGTGCTCTGTCCCGGCCGATGAGATCGAGGCGACGCGACGCCTACATTGGAACTTTTTAATTAAGTTAACCACGTTTGCAGTTTACAATTGCAGCGAAGCAGAAAAGAACAAGAGTGTCCCTTTTTTGGACACATTAGTAATCAAATCCGAAAACATCATCATCATTCTTAATTGGTAAGCCTACTTCTTCCGGTAGATGCGTTAATTATTTTTCCAATCTTCCTATGAACCAAAAATGGAACAGGCATGGAAAATAGAGTTACGCACATTTCAGATGAAAGATTTCTGAAGCAGAATTTGAATATTCTTTTTGAATTGTTTCGTAACAATGGGTACCCGAGTAATTTGTTACGCAAACTTGTTTTGACTTCAAATTTTTTTGACATTTAACAAAATATGCGAAAGTGCCGTACATTCTAGGATTGACTGATAATATTGTGGCTCATTTTAAACCTTATAATAACTTAAAATTAGCTAAGTACCACACACTGACGATTAAGAGTGTATTCACTCAGACTAAAGACAAATCAGCATATTTTGATAATTGTAATGTCGTGTACAAAATACCATGTAGGGATTGCCCGGGTTGCCATGTGGGACAAACAACACAAAGTCTAAAGCAAAGAATTAGTTAACATAAAAGTGACAGTTGACTAGGGAAAAGATCTTGCGCATTGAGTAATCACTTTCAAGATCTGGACCATAGATATAACTATGAAAATACTGCTATTTTGGAACATGAAAGAAATTACAGAAAGAGAATCTTTTTAGAGATGGCGAAAGAAGATCGAAAAGAGTGCAATTAATTTTAGATCCGACTTAGATCAGTTGAGTGCGATTTATTGCAATTTATTATCGTAGAATATAATGGGTAATATTCATGTTGTTTCCCATTCACTTAGTCCTGTATAGAGAAGTCAAAGATATATATTAAATACTATATATCTATAGAATCATTGAACTTGCAGTTGGTTAGCTATACTAAGTATACTTTTTGTGTGATTGTCCTCCGTATATCTGTTTTTGTGGTGATTGAATGTTTTAACACTATAATGGTTTTAGAATAGAAGTGACTGCGATTTAAATGAGATCTGTTTTGCTAGCTTTTAAAAAACTACATGTAAGTTTGTTTTTTGTCTTGTTCACAGATTAAGGCTTTTAACAGTGTAACATTTGATAGTTTGGCCAAGATTATTTTTATTAACATTGTATTGTTGTAGCTAATTACCTCCTGAAGAAGTCACAAATGATGACGAAATATAGAGGCTATTTGATAAATTGAGTTAATCATTGACCTACAGACCGCATACCCAATAATTATCTTGCAACATATTAAAGTACGGTCGAGATAACATTAGACAAATATGTAACTCATGAATTAAAATAGTGTTTTTGCGGATGATACTGTTATTCTTTGTACAGGATTAACATAGAATGAAGTTTTTCATAAAGCCGAAGGAGCGATAATGCCTTTCACTTGCATTATGGCTCTCGTGGTTAAATTCAAATCTTTTAACACTGAATACTAAAAAAATATGTGTTTTTCTATGTGTATATCTAATTTATCAAACAAATGTTAATTGAAAGTACATTATCAGAAAATTGTAAAAGTAGCTCGTCACATTTTGAAGTCGGCCGTGATTCAGTTGATAGCTTTAATATTTAATATTGAATACATAATGGCGTTTACTTGATAAATAAATGAGATGCAATTCCAAAAAAGATTCTCCACATAATTTTAATTAGATTCCAAGAAGATTTAATTAAGTTATCGTTGGCTGTTTTTGCAGTCTTTATCTCAGCATTATAGTACATTTTTAAAGAATTAAAATGTTAACATAGTGATAGATCTGAAATGGTGAGACATATTTCTAAATCTTGGTTAGGCCAATTTTTTGTATAACATGTTTTTGTAGGAATAACTTCAAGTGCTAAGCTTTATGGGATTAATGAATTCAGGACTGTTAAAATTAATAGTAATGTATTCAGTGATTTTACGGCATTATCTAGCGATTCTCAAGGGTCGCCCTGCGTCTCTTCTGGTCAATTTTGGTGCAAATAACAATCGAAATCTTGGGTTATTTTAGTGACTTGATCATTTTGCATGGCAATGTAGTTTTAAGTTAAGATTTAGTTTATAATCTAAATAACCGACATTTTTCTTTTTCAGTCCCCCCCTAAAGGAGCCACCATTCCCTACCGCCCTAAACCTCAAGTCGGCGGTCCTGTGATCCTAGCTGGCGGCCAGGCGTACACAATTCAAGGCAATTACGCCGTGCCCGCGCACGCTGACGTAAGTACCCCTATCATTTCTCCTCTCCTAACACCCCACCACGCCCCCCCACACCATCATCTGCTGGCCGGTCCCGCTTTGGCAGCCGTCGCCCCTCAGGCGCCCCCGACGCACCTCTTCGAGCTCAAGAACGGACCGCTGCCTGCGCACGCGGCCCTCCCGCCTCAGCACCTGCTGACAGATGTAAGTTGATCGTATTGGTGACCCTCCCCTTTCGTGATTATCGCTCCTCCTCTGTGATGGCCCTCTTCCGACTGTTCACTGTCATTCATTTTGTGATCCTTGTTATGAACCCGCAAGATTGTTGTGAGCTTAGGAGTTGAATGGTGATGTTTCAAGTACCAAAATTTGTCAAATTAAAATATGAAGAGTGCTAGGGATTTGTAAAGGGGTCAAGTAACCCTTGCGTTTTTCAAAAATAAAATTTAATTTGGTAGTAAATGAATATTTTATACCAATTTATAGATCGGATGATGACGAATAGGACCAGGTAGTTTGTACACCGAAGATTTATACACCAGATTGTATTGGATAATACTATTTCAATCCAAATTTTTCAGCATTTCTCTGAATTACAAATGTTTGCAACAATTGGGTAAAATCAGCGTAAAGCGAGACCTTTCGATTTGATGAAATTATTGTAATACCTTAAGATTTTAATAGTATTAATATTAAAAAGTGTCTTCTGACACTATGACTATTACTTGGAACATTTTTTCGCAGTGCTCATCATAAACATACTATGAAATACTAATTATTAACAGTTAATTATTGGAATTTGACGTCATTTAGCGTTATTCCTCTCTATGTTCTACTCATTCCATCTACATCTGGAACCCAACAGAAATGGTTCTACAGAAACCGCTTTTTGATGTGATTCTGTATTTTACTAGAGTAAATTTTTCAGTGTATATCGAAAATCTCAAACTTTATAGAAATGGATCTATTTTTCAGAGACGGACACAGTATTAAAATGTTTCATCTTTGTATCACTATTCATACATGGAAAAATTAATATTGCCTATTTTAATTATACTCGACTAATTTAATATGTTTTCCCCCTCCCTGTATTGTAAACAACCCATTATGACACTGTTTTGAAGGACGTAAGTGAGAATTACCAAAAAGGTATCGATTGCCCTGGTAATAATTTATGCCACTCTGTATTCATTAACTTTAAACTACAAATATAGGAGATACCTTTAATTTTTTATTTCATCAACAAGTCAATCTAGCAATGATTTATAAAAATGGAGTAATATTAAGTGAAGTGAATATTCATAGTACAATTACAGTGAAAATCGGTTATAACGACGTTCTAGGGACTATGCAAATCGGGTCGTTATATCCGATTTCGTTATAACCGATAGTATAATTTTTGGGCTGTTATTTTATAGGCCTGTATCTAGTATATATGTAGGCAAATAACGAAAAAGACAGGATGACTGGAAGCACATTTTTTATTTAAAAACTTTAAAAAGAACAAAAAAGATTTACATAGTACCAAAAAGTATCGTAGATAGCATATTATGTAGTTACGTAAAAAAATAAAAACTTAATTAAAAACATAGTAACAAGTACCAAAAAATATCATAGATAGTACATACATATTATATAGTTACATGAGAAAAACAGAAACTTATTTCTTAAAAAAAGCAGTGATTTTGGTCTGTTTTTTACATTTATTAACTTGATAGGCATTTTGTATTTCCTTGTGCATAGACTTTAAACATTGTTGTCGCGAATGACTATTAAACTGATTATTAAAGAAAATAAACTTTTGTAGGGTTGCTACAGCATCTAAAGTTTCATGAAACGTTGGTAAATTGATCTGCTCCTCATCTCCACTTTCTCCGTCTACTTCTGTGTCACTTTCAAAAGTTACTATTTGGCCACTTTCCAAAATGTCTTGGTCACTTGTCTGGGCGCAGATAGCAACTTCTTTATCCACGTCGACGAAATCTTCAAGTTGGCTCTCTGTTAGAGGTGTACCTGGCAGCTGCTTAGCTAATTGAACTATGGATATGTTATTTTCACTGGAGGAAAGGTTTATGTCTTCGGTGCCACTTCTAGTCTGGCCCGCATTCGCACTCATCTGTTCAGCTAATCGAGCTAAGGGTATGTTATCATCGGCATCGTCGTTGTCAATGCATGGCTGCTTAAAACCTGCATGACGAAAACAATTTGCGACAGTATCTTCCGTTACATTTTCCCAAGCCTCTGATATCATTAAAATTGCATCTAAAACGTTCAAATTGCAGATTTTATCTTGTTCAATGTTTTGTAACAAGCGTAGCACTAACAATTTGCGATAATGTGTTTTCAACGCATTAATGACACCTTGGTCCATAGGTTGAAGAACAGACGTGACATTGGGGGGCAGAAATACCAGTTTTATACAATTGAGATTGGCGACTGTGGGATGTGCGGGACAATTGTCTACAATAAGAATGATTTTTCTCTTCCTCAGATTTAGTTCTGCATCCCATTTCCGAAGCCATTTTTCAAAAATCTCCGAAGTCATCCAAGCTTTGGCGTTATGTTCGTAGTGAATTGGAAGAGATGAAATGTTTTTGAAGCAGCGGGGTTTTTTTGCCTTACCAATTACCAAAAGTTTTTCTTTACATGAACCTGTCATATTGGCGGCAACTAAAACAGTTAATCTGGCTTTTGACATTTTGCCGCTAGAGCATTTTTCTCCTTTAAATCTAAAGGTTTTATCTGGTGTCATATTAAAGAATAAGCCGGTTTCATCTGCATTAAAAATATCCTCAGGTGAATATCGATCACTTAGTACTGGCCACGTTTTTGACAACCAATCGTCCGTCACTCCCGCAGGTACACTAGCAGATTCTCCACTAATCTTGCCAAAAACAATGTTATGACGTGCACGAAACCGCTGAACCCACGATGAAGAACACTGAACATCTTCTTTTCCCATCTGTCTAGCAAAATCATTGGCTTTCTGCTGAAGGATAGGTCCATTTATCGGCACGTTGAAACTTCTTTGATGTTTAAACCATTTTAACAAGGCGCTTTCAATATCTTCATGTGTAGAAACTCTCGAACGTTTCTTATTTAGAACATTTTCATTAAACATTTGATTTACTTTTTCCCTGCTCTTCCAAATTGTAGATATAGTAGAATGTGAAACGTTTAATTCTTTGGCGATATTTGTATTGTTCTCGCCATTTTCCAACCTCCATATTATGTGGGCCTTTTCTTCTACACTAATAGCTTTCCTTTTTTTGGCAGACATTGTAAATTCTTAACTAACTGTAAAATTAATAAAAATACGACGCTTACACGACGTCTAGCACGCATAAAATGTCGAAATGAGGCAATGCACATCAGGAATTGACGAGTTTTAACCGGTCGAATCGGCAGTTGGTCGTTGTATCCGGCATCTCAGGATGATTAATCAGCGAAAGTATCGACGTAGTATGCGGTATGTCGTTATAAGCGGTGTCGTTTTATCCGGTGACATTAGACTTATGTTTAAATATAATTTAGTTCATACTCATAAGATACGTCGTATTATCCAATACGTCGTTATAAGCAATGTCGTACTAAGTGATTTTCACTGTATTACAATTATGAACATTATTTACAAAATTTGGATAAATGTTTTCTTATTTTTTCTCAATTTGTGTGCAAATGTTCTGGCTTCGTTATATTGTACAAAATTTTATTTGCAACTTCCTTTTTATTGTTGACGGTCTCGGCTAAATAACGTTCCGCGCAGATTTCCATCCCCCCTGTCGCTTGAGAGCTAGGACATCAACTCCAGTATTTGCTAATAAAGTGGCCAACGTTCTTATAGTCCAGTATACAGCTTAAAATTCTCAAAGTTCAGAAATTTAGCAATTTTACTTGGAGTTGAAGAAGTCGCGTTTTTTTCCGACAGGCTGATTTAAGCACTTTCCATTTTGATATCACATGAAGAAGCGAGGATTAAAATTCGTCATGTGAGATCTTATATCAATGTAATTTTGAACTATTTTGAAATAACCGTCACTTTTAGTTGCTGTAAATTTACGTGCCATTCAATTTTTGGAATCAGGAATAGTAACAATTATAACTTCATGCCTTAAATCAACATTGTCCATCCCCCATTACACAGAGTTCATTGGAACGGCACGGTCCAGCAATTCCCATTATCAGTACAACCTTCATCATTAAATAAATATCATCGGGGGCTTCAAACAGGAACTGTTTCCCTGTCAAACACATTAGATTTTTTAGGTTTATACCCGTCATTTCTTCTTTTTAAAAATGCTCGAAATTTAGGATACTTGGAAATATCTATGTTTTCCTCTATGAAAAGCGTGGACTTCAACATGGAACATTCCCACCATGAGCTTGATGGAGACTTTAATACAGCAGATTTTTCGTAAAAGTACGCTAAAAGCACGGTTTCTGAAACTACAGTAACAGTCTTTGTTTGGCACCATTTCTGGGATTATTGATACTTTGCTTCATTCCTCTTCCTTGATCTTCCTAGCGGCAGCGACAGAAAAAGCTATTTTTGCTGATTCTTCTATATCCATTTGGCTATTATAATTTTAATTTTTCACAATTTTTGATAATAAACTGTCAGCTTGACGTTATTGATAAAATAAGAATGTTTATGACGCTATAGAAGCCGGCTAAAGCTGTCTTCATAATTTCATGCGAAAAGTATCGAATTCAATTAATAAAAATCAAAGAATAAATTCTGCAGGGAGGAAAAAAATCTTATATTCTCCACGGGATGTAAGTACATTTAATAGTCTCTAACTATATTGTCCTCTACTCATAAATGTCATTTGCATCCGTTATAGTATAAGTAACTATTACGCGGTGATCTGCAGAAAGTATAATTCCCATGGAAATAATTGCTTGGTTGCAAGTTGGTAATAATTTTTTGGCATGAACATGTTTTTGAATCATATATTGCACATATATTATAGGGTTGTTAGTTATAGCCATTTATTGCGTGAATTCGGGGAAGTTTTATTTCTTTGTTGTTATGTTTTACTAATTTTTCAATTCGTCCGTCATTATTTGGCATATCAGTTTCGCAACACTTTCAAAATCCCTGGAAAAGGTGGTGTTTGGGATATAACCTAGAATCACATAAAGTCCGGGGCGTTTTCAGAACCCGCTGCTAAATATCCGTATCTGGGGCAGAAACCAGACACATAAATCCAGATTTATGTCTTTTGCTTGTTTTGGTTACAATATTATTGTTGCTTTGCTTCCTGACATGTCACTATAGCCTACTGATACGAAATCGTCTAACGTTTGATTTCTTGCATTACGTTTGTCACAACACTGCCGATTGTATATTTCTGTTTGGTCCTTTCTGCGCGCTTTATTAATACTAGTTTGAATGATGTTATTACTGCCACGTAGCTTGAGGGAATTATTGTTTCGACAAAATAAGTATTCGAAGAGTTTTTATTCGCTAGTCGGATAGAACGTATACGAAAACGTCATACAACAAAGTTTCAACCAGTATTTTCCTTTTTCGATAGTAGCGACTCGATTTAGACTGACAAAAACAGCTAGAAAATCACACATTCCACAAAGAGGATTAATAGATAAGTTGAAATAAGCCGGATATTATATTTGACTGTCGGTCCATAGTCAATGTTGTCAACCATGTTAAGTTATTCACTTATTGTATTATTGAGAAGGGTGCTTCCATTTTGAGTGAATTTGTTTTAATAACAATGCATAAATCCTCATAATATGTCTTTAGGCAGTCTTTAGTTTGTTTGGGTTTTATTCTTTGTTCGTTTGCAAATGGGATATTGAATTTAATTGAAAAGAGCATTTATTAAAATAATAAGTTGCAAAATATCCAAAAATAACATCATCCAAACTATAAATCCGCCAGAACTATACAGGATCTGTTAAAACGCTACGAGAGTAGAATAATTGAATTGAATTAAAATGTATGTTTTTACAAGGAATTTGCATGATTTGAATGAATAATTAATTCGTAAAATTTAAACACAATTGGAAAAATCAACCATTTAATTCGCATAATCTTTTAATCATTCTTTTGTTAAATGGGGCATAAATAATTTTATGTTACCTCACTGTTTTCGTTATAGGGTACTATTAGAGCATTGCCAAAAGCCATGTTTAGATAAATTATATTTGGTATAACATATCCAACACAACTCTTAAGTTCTGTGCTTTACTCGACATTCAGGGCTGTCTGTACATCCTATCCAAAGTAAGATACCCATTTACGAATTAGCATGATTCTGATATTTCATTATCCTTACAGTAGAGTTAGTGCCATATAATTGTTAGTTTGTGGTAGTTATTTCATATGCTATACTAGGACCGAAATTAAATTATTATAATTTGCTTATTTTTGTCTCTCGACAAAACGTCTGACTCCAATTGCCGCAATGTTCTGAAATTGGAGATATAGCGGTCAAATTGAATTGAAAACTATTCCCACGACCATCTCTGAATAAACTAGCATAAATGACATTAATATTTTATAGTGTATTACTGTTAAGGGATCAGTCAACTCTCTCAATATATTTTAAGTGAAACCATTAGTGTTGATCGAAAACTGGATTAGGTTAATTGGTATACTTACCATTCTTAAAACATTATGAAAACACGCTGTAGATGAATGACTCCTACTGTCGGGCGTTTTTTATGTTATTGTTTTCATAAAGTGTTATTTTTATTTACTAAACATGCATTAGTTAATTAAAGTCAACAAAGAAATAACACATAATAGGTTCTAATACAACAATATGCAATACATCAAGATTATAATTGAGTGGCACAATAGAATACAGATATCAAAATTAAAATTCAGTAGAGTTTAAAGAGCATTGAAGTTACTCGGACACACTGGGAAAAGCTTTCTTAATTAACATATTCTTAACTTTATACATGCTTGAAAGGACCTTATATATCTAACTTTACTTTATATCTCCTTTTTCAATTTCAAGTTTTGATAACATGCAGCCGAAATCTGGGAGAATTGCGCAGAAGTTACCGGTGTTGGGCCTAAATTTAACAGTACAAGTCGCTTTCCATCTCAATTATATAAGAAATCATAAACACATTCAGCATGCTCTAAAATTTGAAGGTATGGAAATCACCATTCAACATTTAGGTGTCCGCGTTTAAAGCATGCGTAGTAATCTTCGAGATACAATGAGCAACTGTTTACATACCCCATGTCTTCCCCTTTACATTATGTCGTATACTCTCACCACTAGTTACTTCAACATGTAAGCCGTTAATACCTCAAAATATGTGGTGGGTCGTGTTTTAAAACTAAACTAGGTGATATTTTTCTAATTATAGAGTTTATTTGAATTATTACTGTTTCATCTATTTAAAAACATGATTTCTTTTATATATATGCAATATTCAAAATAGGTAGATTTGTTGAGCATACATCGTATCTAAGTTGACTGATGCGGAAATATAGGATTTTTAGATTTTGTAAAAGTAAAAGGAAAATCCAACTGTTTTATTATGTTCATCATATAATCTAACTGAACTGAGATAGCATGGTGCGGTCAAAATATCCTTGTTTTTTATCTGAATTAATTAAATAATTATATCGGCTATACTTGTCCATCTTTTGAGGGGTTGTTTTCAAATATCTTTTTTTTTTGTGATAATCCGTTTTTGCACATAGGCTGTATGCATATCGTAACAAGTCAGGATTGTTAACCCTTCTCATAGACGTTGAATTTTGTTACATTTTCTCGTTTTGGAGGTTTTTCTGTCTATGTTTTACTGCTTCACAGGTGCAAACAGTACGTGTCGTTCGTCTTCTAATAGTGTCCCCAATGAGTAACCTTTCAATTAACACATTGTGTTAAAGCCGAATTTATACCCATTTGTAATGACGTCATTTTTGTTTATCTTTGTTTAGTATATTCCAAACGGCGCGGCGGTGACAACAGATTTTTGAAAAAAATTGGTGTCCTATGATTATTCACTTTTTATATACTTGGTTTGTTAACTTGTTGTCAAAAGTTATTTCGAAAAGTTTTAAGTAATACCGAGAAAAAGATATACTGGAAAAGGAACAAGTCCGAAACGGAATCGCACTTCAAATTGAGAATGTGATACTGATATTGATGGACAAAAATATCTACGCCACACGTTTTTTCTCAAATGGATGACGTAACTACAAATGGGTGTAGTATAATTCCGACTTTACCCTAAGCGCATTAATATTCTCTGCCATTCTCCAACTATATGGATTAATTCTAAATGATGTACATCGCTAAATTCTTCTTTTAATAACTTGCGTTTTGTTTTCCTATCAGTTTTTTTTTGTTCTATAAGCAGATCTTATTTCTTGTGTGTCAGTCAATTGCTGGAATATTTTTTTAGGATGCGTATATGTTTCTAATTTCCTTTAGAAATTCTACTAAAGCTTTCTATTACACTATTATGTTCTTTCATTTAATTTAAGCAATATAGTGTGTATTATTGTGACATTCTTGAGCATCTAACGGGAAAATATGTCGCTCTTGGAGAAAGAAGTAAACGTCCATTAGTGAAACACGACTAAGCTTTAGACTAAAATATGTTGAAATAGATGTTCAAGCGTCTACCAAAAATAAGAGGCATCCGCTGGAGAACTGGATAGTATATCGTTAAGTGGGACACTCTGAATATGTTTTTAATTAGAGAAATTGGGCTATTTGGATGTATATGCAGTTTTAGATTAACTTAGTTAAAAATAAAAAAGATAATATTTTCGCTTAACTTCTGGCATATGTTACACATTTTGTTCCAGGTGGCAACATTAACAAAAAATCCGTTAGCTGGATTGGCTGCTCTGGGTTTGGGTGGTTTGGCGCCTGCTAATACTGGTGGACTAAATCCGGCAGGTAAGGTGGAAATGCATTTGTTTATTTATTTATTCAGCACCATATTATAGAATAATAAATTTCGAGATAACACAATAAAGAAAGGCCCACGTAACTAATAAAATATGACGCCGGAAATTAAATGTTTAAAGGTAATCTTGTCTAGTTAAATTCTTAGTCACAGAATAAGACTTAAACATACGCAAATATGATATGAATGTTTTTGTTACATTGATCTAGTCCTAAGGACTCCCTTTTACAGAACCATTAAAATATTGCAATCGGATTAGAACCTGTTGGAGTTATTTAGTTATTTATCGATCTGTCAACAAAATCAGCGTAGCCATATAAATAAAAATACCATAGAAAAGCAAGGTAGTAGAATTTAAAATTAAGCAATTTTTAAACTAATATAAGTTAAAATTATACACAAGTTTAACAAGAACAGTGGTTAGTTTGGGTTATAAATCATCCATTTTTTTTTAAATTGCATTCTAAAAATATAGGTTCCTTGTAAAAGGTCCTTTAGAACACAATTTCCGGGTTAAAGAACCCCGCACGGAACCTCTGGTAATTTCATCTAGGTGGAATTTGTTAATTTTTTGGTATGTTGTAGTACCTAACGAGGTTAAAAAAAGTGCAAGTTTAATTTGTATGACTAGTTTCTGAGATATCAGCTTTTAAAATCCGGGAAAATGCCAAACTGGGTGGTTTCACATTAAAAAAAGATGAATTCCAATATAGACTAAGATAATTATAAAATGTTGATTCGTTTAGCTAGATGCAGTTTAAACGTTTAAGAACAATTTCGTAAGTAAGAACGTTGCAGCTGGTATACGGGGCTACTCAAAAATATCGATATTTTAATATTTACGTTTACGATACATATAAGATCACAACATTTTTTTTACTTCATAATATGATTGTTTGAATCTGTTTAAAATACTTAAAGTAAGTTTGTGAACCTGCTATGTATATTTTCTGAGATACTAATTTTTTAAGTTTAAGAATATTGTACCAATGCCAAATAACTGACACGGTCATGATAATGGTCTTTTTAAATGAAGTATTTCAAAAAGTAAATACTATTACTGCTTCATTGGCTACAGAAACCATAAACTCGCCTTAACGTTTATAGATTTATACTATAATATGCTTTTATTTTTACACAGGGTGAGTTTTCGTTCTTTTTTAAACAATTTAATTTTTTTTCCTATAATTTCATTTGTTTTTACAAATCTGCTCCATTAATTTGTCTCCTATCTTGCCTGTGTTTGCCTAATGCCAATAGCTAAAATATACCTGAGTTTGGTTATTTATGTATGACTATTTTGATAGATATCAACGTCTATCTTCTAATAAAAAAAAGTGCAGTTGATCAAGAATCGTTATACGCATTTTTTGAATTATTTTTACAAACTTAAATAGACCAATATCCAGAGCTGGGCAGTACCCGGGTAAAAATACTTAATTTTTTAGTACCCGATACCCGGTACTCAGCACATTAGAATCAATTGTACTCGGTACCCGGTTCCTCAAATAATCTCTATTAGTAGCCGAAACCTGCATCACATATTCAAATACATTGTTCTCGGGTACATACTCTAAGTTATCCAGAAATAAAAAATTCCTATTTTGATTCGGTTTCCCAGATCTTGAATGTAAAGGCAAAACTTCCGTCTCTTTGCAAGCAGCTTAACATTAACCAATTTAGGGAAACCGAGTTGCAGTTCCTCGAAGAGTACTGTACAGTATTGAAACATCTTGCTTTAACACTCGACGTTTTGCAGGGAGGATTGTGTCTATTATGGATACCATCGACCAATTGCACATTAGCACATGGTCGATGTGGATACTTACTGCCGAGTCTTCTTTCTTTAAGAAATAAATGGGAACAACTAAAGCTCCAGTGTATGAGTTGCAATGGTAAATTACTTTTAAGAACATATATGGATAGCTTAAATAGAGGGTTTTCCAACATACTTAATTTGACGTCTGAGCCTGCAATTATTTCTGCAGTTGTTCATCCCAAATTTAAGTTGCGATAGTTTAATGTTTTATAACGCCCAAAATATTCTCTGGAGCCTATAAAGAAGTTGGTAATCAGAGCCGCGGAACAACTCATATTTATTGACGATGATGATAGCGAACATGGAGGTTCTAGCAATACAACACCTGATGGCTTCTTTGATTTTAATGAACTCGAATCTGAAGCATCTAAATACATTATGTTTATGAATACCTCTCAACTTGCCACTGAAAAGGAAGCAGTAAACATCAAAAATTGAGCTACAGCTATACAAATATCTTGATGACAAAAGGAGCGGAATAAATAGCTTGAACCATTACCCAAAAATAAAAAATATATATTTTTGAGGCATATTACTTGATTACCTTCATCTGCACCAGTGGAGCGATTATTTTCTCTTGTATCAATAGTGAACAGTCCGTGGCGCAATGCTCTCAGCGAATCGCGTTTTGAGAAATTGGTGATAATGAAGGCCACTAAAGAAACGCAATAAGATAACACTTATCAGCTGGTATTTTTAGAATTCTATTTTTTGTTTAGTTTTTCAGCTATTCTATAATATTAGAAACTATTTTTCTAAAATATTTTTTTTTATTTTGCATTTGCATAACCAACCATTTAGGCAAATGTACTTTAAAAGTACCCGGATAGTTTGGATAATTACTAATCTATCAGAGTACTCTCTGTACTGTATTCCAAGTATTTTTTAGCAAGTAAAGTACCCTGTACTCTGTACTCGTTCCTTGATTATGACATGTACCCGGTACTCGAGTACATTTGCGCAGTACCCGGCACAGCTCTGCCAATATCTAACTATTTTGATAAAGAAGCGACCAAACAAACAAATGCTCAATAACTAATATTATTATTAATAAATAATCGTTAATAAATACATATGACTTGAACTAGCGCTTAGGGCGCTAGTTAAGGGGCCTATTTTCAGCATCTTTTACGCTTTCCAATAAGCATTGACTTGGATGTTTAATATTATCTTGATGGCGAGCGTATCCAAGATACCAAAGTTCATTGCAAATATGGAAGCAACAACCTACCTCCACTTTACATGTATTGTACAATCGTAGATGCGCGGAACTAAACACTCTAATTGTCAAAGGTGGCTTTGACAAATGTTAGCGACGCAGGAGTGACAGCGTGCAATTGTCTTAAATAATAATCACATTTTAGTTTATTTTACAATTTTTTTTTTAATATGGCTTTCCGTAACCGAAATCGATGTTATTCCTGCAATACATTGATTGAATCTAGATTTGTGGTAAGTAGGAGAGAAAATCTAGACCTTCCACCACTGGCATTCACAGAAGAAAATCGTGTGTGTTTTAACTGCAGTCGACTGATTGCTCTGGAAATTGACGTTAGTGAACTTGAAATGGTTTAGATGGATTTCTGATATTTAAACAGCAGAATTCAGTGTCTGTCTCCACTTGGTTAAACAAAATATTAAGGCGCTTTTTTGCTTGATCATTACTGTTGTTTTTTTTTTAAGATGAGTCTATGAGAGATTTTTATAAAGAGAAGTTTAATAAAAATTAGGCCCTATAAATCATGCACGTTATTCCTGCTATTTAATTAAAAAAAAAACACACAGTTTGTAATAGGCACCTTACAGGGCAGGGAACTTTGTTGCCCGCACTTCTTCCAGGGCTACAGTTTATAAACAGACCGTACCACGTCTCATGGCGTCAATTGGATGTTTTATTACAAAGCTTGCGATAAACAATAAAGGATCATCTCCGTGGATACAGCAATCTTGAGGATTTTTCGGATGAACATTTTATTTGCATATATTCCCTTACAAAATACAATTTCGCGTTTTATATCAATATTGTGATCCTGTACCAGAGGCTGATTATTTACGCCATATTTCAGAAATATTTAATAACGTTTTTGTGTAAACTTAGACAAGGCTTACCTGATAAATTCTTAAAAGTAATTTTCAACTATCCCTCAAGGCAATCAGTAAGTCTTTAGTAAGAAAATCAGTTCTTATACGATTGTGACTGAAAATATAGGTCTTAACGCTATCACAAGAGAAGGCTTTATAGAAAATCACGTAACACCAAATGAACTCTATAACCCTACCCCAGAAATTCCTAAGGCAATCGCGAATTTAGATACAACTTACAGTTTTACGCCCAGATGCAAAAACTTTAGAACATTGAGACAAACATATTATGTTCATAAGCGAGCCCATTTGGTTAAACCAATTTTAATTACAGCACCAAATGGTTATATTTTGGAAATTCTAGACCCGTATTTTGCAGACGGAGCGAACAATGATCCGTCTCGTTTAATTGTTGAACTGGAACAGGAACTAAGTCATTGGTTACAAGAAGGAGATATCATGATTTGTGATCGAGGATATAGAGACTCAGTTCCTGTACTTGAAGAAATTGGTATAGCTTGCTGTATACTAGCCTTTATGCAACCTGGAGGACATCAGTTGTCAGCTGGTGCTGCAAATCAATCCCGCCTGATAACAAAAACCAGATGGGTGACAGAGGCTCGTAACGGCCACATTAAATCAATTTTTAAGTTTTTTGATGGCCCCATACCATTGCAGCACATTATTAATATTGAAGATTTCTATAAAATTGCTGGTGCCTTAATAAATAGATTTAGAGATTCAATATTGATGTAAGATGCAAATGTAGAGTTGACCCGAATAATGCTGACCCGTGCAAACTTGGCAAATAATTTAAAAGATAGGATTATTAACGATAATCTGCAGCAAGTTCGAGGCCGATGGATTCGATTAAGTGAAAACCATCTTCCAGATTTTCCAATTATGACCATGGAAAACCTATGGAGCATTACCATGGACGTATATCAATTAGGCCTTGCTCCCTCCTTCATTCAGGATAGCTTTGAATTAGAGGGAGCAAATATATTTTAGCTCGATATATGAAATTCTGAACCAGGATTTTGTCGATGTAGAATTGCGTCTAGATTTAGGAATGCCGTCAAGTATCAGCTTTGGATTTTATACAATTTAAACCAAAATGCTCCTGATGGCGACCTTATTTCAGGCATAAACCTAACTACTCCGAATAGACGCTCAGTGGGCATAGCCCATAGAAAAATGCTACAATTGTATCGAGAGATGGCGCCACCATTATTACGAATTAAATTTTATCGCATTTCGTTGCTTGCCAAACAACGGCCAAACGCCTTTCAGAACTCGGGTCGCTCGCGCTGTTGCCAAATTTAAATGTACTTAAAATAGATTATGTATAATAATTAAATATGAAAAGAGGCTTCTATTTTATTTCGGTTATTTACCTATGATTTTAAATGTTGCAGGACCGGAGTTTTTTTATTTACAGTTTGTGGTTTTTTACTTTTTAGTAACAATTAGTAATTACCTAGGTATTGTTATTATTGTTAGTACGTACATATATAGGTATGATAATAGGTATAGACATACTTTTTTTAGTTATTTAGGGGTACCTACCTATTATAGGAACTTAACATAACATGTCCTATAATATAATTATATTAATGATGTGTAAAATTATTAAACAGCTTGTACCTACTACCATAAACCTAACTATTCGGCGTAGTTAGGTTTATGCTACTACTACACTACATGAAATCTAAAATAATGTATAGGTAGCTAGGTAGATACCTATCAAATTTGACCCCCGGATCCGGAACAATAAAACCATTAAATAACTAATATTCAGCAATACAATTATCACCCTTATTTCGTTAAAACGTATAAAAACGCTCTCTTTCATCTTGCGAATATTCATCAAAGACTGTTTCGCGGAAAACTGCGGCCGGTCCGGCGCGATGCATATGAACTAAGGTAAGACCTACGTGCTTGCTCGATCCTCCAGCAAAAACCGCGCGGCGCCCTGCACGGCGCGCGTAGCTAAATTTTCCAACTAATCGCAATTGCAGCAAGTTAGGTTTATGGCAGAATCAAGTGTTTGCGGAGCTCTCACAATTCATACGACATTAATTATTATTCTCCTATTTTTGACTATAATATTTTGATATTATTATTGTTTTCAACATGTCAGGCATCACCTGTTGTTTTTATAACTGCAATAATAATCGATTAAATCACGGGATTAAATTATTCGAATTTCCCTAAAGAACGACGAACTTTGCAAAAAATTGATTTTAAATAGTGGTAAGAATAAAACTTTCAATGAACCTTGACGTTAATCTGGAGGAATAAAACTGAGGATTAATGAAGAACTTTATCGAAACCTATAATAGTGGGCATAATACCTCAGGCCGTTTCATACGGGTGTCTCAAATTTGAGATATGACGTCATCGACTATTTTTTAAATGAAAGTCCTTTTTTATTATTCTTTTAAAGGGCATAATAAAGTTTCAGTTCGGCACATAGTAATCGACGTATGCTAGCATAGTTTAGTTATCGAAAAAAAAATATATTACCCCGGAACGGAATGGATCGGAATGGAATGGAACGGAACGAAATGGAATGGAAATTCTGAATCCCCGCACATTAGCGCGGAAGTCCGCGGAAAAGATTTGTATATGAGTGGTTTATTTTTAGGCTAGCTTGATAACTTTGTGTTTGTTGCCGCGGAACCACGGAAAAATTCGCTCGCAGAGCAATCCCAGCGATTCCATTCCGTTCCGATCCTATCCGCGCTCTTCCGATCCGCGTTAGTGTGCGGACCCTAACTTATTTACATGCTTTATAAAATTTTCGTTCCGTTCCATTCCATTCCTATCCATTCCATTCCGCGATAATGTGCGGCCTGCTTTACTCAATTTATTCCAGAGTTAGAGACGCGCACTGTATACCTACGAGCCGCCACTGACCATTACTATACAGGGTGTTCATTAATGACATGCTAATATTTAAAAGTTTGATTCTTGGACACATTTTAAGAAAAAAACTTCTTATGCCCTAAACAACTTAACTTTTAGATACAAAGGGAGGTAAAGTTAAAAAAAAAAACTTTTTTTTATATAATAAGTGCGATACTATTGTAGATATCTTTATTAAATTGGGTACACGTCTTTTAGGCATCAAGATATATTTTCTGTTGTACAGACAGTTTTTTTTTTCAGTGGCGTCCATACCAGTTTTGCAATGAATATTTTTGAAGAAAAAAATGGTACGCACCTTTATCTAAAAATAAAAATCATTTTTGAAATCCGCATACATTTCTAAACAAATTTGATCAGTTGGTGTTTTTAAGTCCGATGCAAGGCTTGCCTTAAAAAAAATCAATAATCGTTTCTTTGCATGGTCATAACAATTACGTTAACGACAATATCACAATGTAGAGAATTAGATTTTATTTTTTTTAGGTGAAAACCGTGTGTCGGACTAAAAAAAATCAAGTGATCAAATCTTTTCCTTAAGAAATAAGGATTTCAAAAATATATATAATTTTTATTTTAAGAAAAGTCAGTGGCGTACCACTGCTTGTCTAATAATAGTTTTGCCAGAAAACTTCCACAGGCTACTGACGAAAACTTCCACAGGCTACTGATGAAATAACTCTGGATTTCTCCTGCGACTTTTAGTAGCAATTCGACGCAGGAGAAATCCAGAAGTGTCTAATAATTTTTTTTTAAAGTTGACATCTATACCGGGTGTCAACGAAATCGTTTAACAGCGCACCATTCAAATGCTTTTTTAAGGAGAAATTTGAAATTTTGGCTGAATATATGGTTTATAAAAACTCAGATTTTCCACTAAAAAACAAATGAATATCACTTCCGGATTGACCGGAAGTGAGCATGAGGCAAGAATTTCAAATACAACCCTGCAAATATTTTTACATATTTGAATAGAGCTTGAAATTCCCTTTTCAGCGATGTATCACAAGTTGCAATTTTTTTTCAAAATGGAGGCGTAGAGGGCATTTATTCCAAATTCAATATGGCGGCATTTTGACATCACCAATAGATTTTTTTTGTCAAAATGTCCGTTGATATCGGAGACAAGATAGGTTTTCTTGCAGATTTTTCTCACTGTTGGAAATTCTAAATAATTGTTATAAAATTGAAGCATTTTTAGTATTTCCTTAAAGTGTCAAAATGTATGTAAATTTTTCTCGAAATTTTGAATAGAACCCTGTACATATTTTTAAACAATTAGATAGAGCTCGAAATTCCCTTTTGAACGAGGTATCACAAGTGCTGTGGCCATTCTTTTTAAAGATGACGTTGTAGAGGGCATAATTCAATATGGCGTCGCGCCGCCATATTGAATTATGCTATCTACAACGCCATATTTAAAAAGAATGGCCACTTCTGATACATCGCTCAAAAGGGAATTTGAAACTCTATCCAAATGTGGTAAAATATATTCAGGTTTCTGTTCAAAATTTCGAGAAAAATTGACGTAAATTTTGACGTTTTAAAGAAAAACTGAAAATGCTTCAATTTTATAACAATTGTCTATAATTTCCAACAGTGAGAAAAATCTGCATGAAAACCTATCTTGTCTTCTATATCAACGGACAGTTTGACAAAAACTCCAATGGTGATGTCAAAATGCACCCATATTGAATTTGGGATAAATGCCCTCTACGCCGCCTTTTTGAGAAAAAATGGCAACTTGTGATATATGGTTAAAATGGCAATTTCAAGCTTTACTCATATATGTAAAAATATATGCAGTGTTGTATTTGAAATTCTTGCCCCCTGCTCACTTCCGGTCAAACCGGAAGTGATATTCATTTATTTTTTAGGGAAAAAATCTGAGTTTTCATAAACCATGTCTTCAACCAAAGTTACAAATTTATCCTTAAAAAAAACAATATTTGAATGGTGCATTGTTAAACGATTTCGTTGACACCCGGTATATCTCACAAGTTAAGACTTCGGGCATATGTTCAATATTATATATTAAATATTAGCGTGTCATTAAGGAACCATCCTGTATAAATAACTTTATATTGTAGGAAATCAGAAGTTACTTGGTTTACCAAAGGAAGAAATCTACCGCAATTTTGTATGCGAAAGGTATTTTTTGGAAACGGATTTTTAAAACAGCAATCAATTAAACTCCTCCGCACCTTCTACGCCAAAACGATTTAAAGGACCAGCTCAAAAAATAAATACCACTGATAAGCCAAAAAAAAATTTTTTTGAAAAGGCAAATTAAATGCGGCAAGCTTGCAGAATTAAGACAAAAAAACATCAGATTGAACACAAAAATTAAAAGACAAAACGTCAATGTCCCCTCATTGCTCATTACCGCAATGGCTTGTTTCTCACTAGCAGCAAAAAGTTTTGTGGGGATACAGTTTCGCGGTAAAAGGCGCGGGAGAAAGATTTCCTTTTATTATAAATCTCCCTCAGCTTACCGCTTTTTAAAGCGGCAAAAGGTTTAATTCTCCCCAGTCTTTCTAGTATAAGAGGTTGGATTGGAGAATGCATCTTTAAAACGGGAATCGACAAAACTGTCTTAAATCACCTTCAAAAACAATATTCTACCATGTCTAGTGAAGAACGGAAATGTATTTTGGCTTTTGCCGAAATGTCGATTAAAAAAGATTTGGAATATTCCAAAAAAATTATTGCGGGTTCCGAGGACCTTGGTCCTATCGGACGTCTTCCGAAACATGCTAAACAAGTTTTAGTTTTTTCTATTCGAGGCCTGTATCACAAATGGAAATTGCCTTTGGCATATTTTGTTTCCGGGACATCGGTAAAAGGCGAAAAATTAAAATCTTCAATTTTGTACGTCCTCGATAATTTAATTGCTGTTGTATTTCTTCCAAAGGCAATCGCTTGTGATCAGGATTCAAACAATAGAAAAGCTTTTAGTTTGTTAGGAATAAGTGCTGAAACGCCATTTTTCCTTTATCAGAAACACAACATTTTTGGGTTATTTGATGTACCTCATTTATTCAAAAATATCCGGTGTAACTTGCTACAGAATAATTTTACCTTGTTCGAGAACATTATAAGCTTTGATCATATTAAAAGAGTGTTTGCAATAGATCAGTCTTCGAATACGGCACGAGCCATGCCAAAGCTTTCTCAGAAACATATTAACCCAAATGGTTTCGAAAAAATGTCCTTTAAATTAGCCTTACAGGTTCTGTCCCATACTATTGCCGCAGCGGTAAAAACATGTCTCAAAAACGGGCAAATCCATGCGGATGGAATTCATACTGCTAATTTTTTGGAAGATATGAATCATTTATTTGATTCTTTAAATAGTAAACGGGTCTATTCAAAAAATCCTTACGGTTGTGCTTTGTCAGACAAAAATACCATAATATTCCAAACTTTTAAAAAAGGCTTAGATATTTTTCAAAATTAAAAAACTCGAAGGCAGAAAGGCCGTCTTGTTTTGATGGTATGATTCAAACCATCAATGCAATACATGCCTTATTTGAATCGGAGAAATAAAAAAAAATCGACAGATTAAATCAGGACTTCCTGGAAAATTTCTTTTCGACTATTAGGCAACATGGTGGATGGAATATAAATCCCAGTGTAGATATGTTTCGAAAATGCTATTCGATCCAATTTGTAACGAGTTTTCTAAAAGCTCGCTCGTTGTGAAAACGATAATGACGAGCAACTAAAAATTGAATAACAAAAAAAAATCACACAAAAACTCATCAGGCTTAATTTACAATTTTTAATTAACATCTTTTATATCTTAACAAATTCAGAATTCAAAATTCAAATTTAAAACTCAAAATACAATTTTATTCATGCCATAATGTACATAACAATGCCGATTGCAAATTTTAATTTCTTAACCCAAAATTCGACAGCATTCACTGT
>MU193348.1:6727-24153 GCA_016904865.1 Pissodes strobi | reverse complement strand
GATCGTTATTACTATTGTTATTATCATTATTATAATTATTATTATTAATATTATTATTTCCCTATTCGCTCTGATAAGATGGCATATCAGGTACTAATCAACTGGTGGGAAATCGATTCAGTTCCTCCCACACTGCATTTTGTCCATACGAAGCTTTGTTGGTGCTTAATCCAATGGTTTTCAAGTTTCTGACGAAACTCTCAGAAAGTATCTCTTCCGCCGAGATTACGAATGCTATGGTGGTCACCCGGTACAACTTCCAAACATGTTTAATTTCGATAGCCGAGTTCTCGTATTTTTTGGTCTTTTCCGCTTCCACTTTCGCGATATTTTGGGGGAATGGTACGGAAATATCTATTAGAGTACCAATCTTTCTTTGCTTATCAGTCAGCACTGTATACGGCCTGTTGTAGGCGACCGACAGTCCGATCTGTTGTAATAGGGCGGTCCCAGTAGAGCACCTTCCGAGGTCTCCAACGCGGATGAAGAATGGTATTTATAATAAGTGGGGCATGTTCGTAGTAGTCCATTCTTAAGAGCAAGTTGTTAATGGCCAGTTGATTATGGCGACCAAGATACGCATTATTGAAGAGCATTTGATAGCCCGCCATGATATGTTCGATAGGTTCACCGGGCACCCCGCAATTCATACATTTTTTCCTCCATACTTAGACCAAGGCAGTGCTTTTCATAATTTTTAGTTCTTATTACTCTGCCTTGGAGAGCAATAAGAAATCACTCAGTCTCAGGATAGAGTTGACCAGATTTAAGCTATCTCATTGACGCATCTTAAGTCGATATTTTTCGCCTCTAAACTTCTGGGTTATATTCCGTGCATTGCGTGCTCTGACCATCTAGCGTGTTCTTGTTGCCTTGTTTAACATCGAATTTTACGTGTTTGTGGTGTAATTTCAAGGGACTGAGATTGTGATCCTGTTCCGCTGCTAACTACAGTGTGTGTCATTTGACTGGAAAAGCCGTGACCTCATATTGTGTTCTTGAGTACAACAGAGGTTGTAGCTATTGACCAACTCTCTTCTCCCAGGTCTCGTGGTAGATATAAGCATCTTATTGATGCGTTGGTATGCAGGCAACGAAATTTCGTCATTGTTCGTCTTGTCCGATTTAAGTCTGCGTCAGACCATTTAGAATCCTAAACGTATGAGTTAGCACAGGAACCGCCCATGAGTTGATGGCGGTGTGATGTTCATGATTTTAGTTACCCTGTGAATATATTTCTCTGTAAATATTTTGTTCAGTTAGGTGTGGTCTATCTTTTGATTTTGCGAAGCTCCCAGGCATTTATAGGTTTCTCCTGGCGGTAGGGTTTCAATGTCAAAGTAGGAGTGGCCTTGTTCCACTTCCTCTTCCTTTTTTATGTTAATGATAGCGCATTTATCTACTTCAAAAGGCATCTAGATGTCTTCACTGAAAAGTTGAAAGTTGTCCAGTACTTTGTTTAACTTGCCGATGTTTTCTGCATGAAGTATCAGGTCATCCATATACAAGAGGTGCGATAATTTTCCGGTATTTTTGGTGTCCAGCTTGTAACGTATATTTTTCGAAAGAGCGTTGACAATGGGTTTATGGCTAGACAAAACCACAGCGGTGACAATGAGTATCCCTGAAATATACCTCGAGAGATACGGACTTTTCTAGCTCTGTTATGGACGAAAATGTTTGTTTTCCATCTGCTCGTGAGATGTTTGAGCATATTTATTACTGATGAACACACCTTGTATATTTCTAAAACCTGGACCAACCAATCGTGAGGAATCGATGCAACGCATGCTTGCGTTTCTCTTTCGAACTTGGGTTTGTTTGAGGAGTATCGCATTTATTATTAGTTCATGCTTGATACCCATAGATCCTCTCACACAGCCTTTTTGTCCCTCTAGGATATTATTAGTAATGCGGTGTTCGAATATCTTGTTGCTAATGATTGATGTAAACAGTTTTTAGATGACGGACATATACGTTATTGGTCGGTAGTTCCTAGGCTCGGTTGACCTTTCTTTAGCAGCACGTAGGTGTTTCCCTTTGTTAAGAATTTCGGAAATTTTGTCGGGTCCTTTAAAACATGTGTGAAACTCGATGCTAGGCTATTGAACAAAGCCGGAAAATATTTTATCACAAAATTATGGAGTTTGTCCGGTACCGGCGATTTCCAGTTGCCAGTTTTACGGATGGCCAGCTGGATATTATCAGCCGTTATATATTCGACACACATGTCGCCGACTTGAGAATTAAGATGTTTTATTTATGTTACCCACTTCGCGGCTTTTTTGAAGTACTGAGGTTCGGACCAGATCGCGCTCCAGTAATTATTGAAGTTATCAAGGTCGATGTTTTCTGTGCTAAATACGTCAGTATTTTTGGACTTCAGTTCTCTGAAGAACATTCGCCCGTTTGATATGAAATCGCTGTTTTGCTTTTTTCTTGTAGTAAGTTCGTTGTATCTACGCAGCCTAGCCGCCATAGCTCTGTACTTTTGCCTAAGTCGGTCTTTGAGGTCTAGAAGCTGTTCTTGATGTTGATGTGTTCTCTCAAGAATAAGCGCAGGGCGCTGCGCTTATTCTTGAGAGCGCCATCGCGGTCCCCTTTTTGAACACTTTATAGGAAGGATGGCCTTCCAAATACTTTCCTATAAGGTCTACTTTCGCTCTCAGTTTTTCAATGTGAGTCTCTAGCCTTCTCCTCCAAGCAGGTGCATAGTTTTTGCCATTGTCTCGTTCCATATTTGATGGGTAGTATGTCTTCTGACCGTTTAGTTCGATCACAGTTACGGTGGCACAGTAGATCGCTAGATGCATCTCTCATATTGTGCGCTGAGTTAAGAAGCAGTCAGCGAGCATTTCGTTTGCTAAAGAGATATGTTTCTTAACTTCCTCGATATTACTAAAACGGAGTTTTATCCACAATACCGAAACAGAATTATTGCACTAGACGCGCGTTTCACTAACCATGTTAGCATCATAAGGAGATGATTCAGTTTTAATGATGATTAAAACTTAATCATCTCCTGATGATGCTAACATGGTTAGCGAAACGCGCGTCGAGTACAATAATTCTGTTTCGGTATTGTGGATAAAACTCCGTTTTAATGATGATTAAAACTTAATCATCCCCTGATGATGCTAACATGGTTAGCGAAACGCGCGTCGCGTGCAATAATTCTGTTTCGGCATTGTGGATAAAACTTCGTTTTAGTGCATGTTGCCAAAGTTTCCAAACCCCAACATACTCCTCGATATTTTTGAAGATAGGGATGCGGCCTGTTTATAGGATCAGAGTCACGGTAGTTCGAAAGAAGACCGTAGAACCTCCCCGATATTTGTTGCTAGTCCTCGCTGGCTACATATGTGGCAGATAAGATAGATTGTGGCTGTTCTCCCGTGTCGGGACCCTCGTTAATAGTGGGCCTCTGGCCCGCTTCATCAGGTCGAAAATTACATTCATTGTCATTGTGGATAACTTCTTGGCGTAGTGTATTTCCGACGTCGCATTTCAAGGCTCCAAGTTCTTGGTGTGTTAAGTAAGATTTTTTGATGATGATATTTTTACAGTCGGTTTGGTGCTGTACTTCTGGGTGTCGTCTGATAAACTCGGCATGAAGTGCATACCTCCAACCTGGAAGTGGTGCATCATCACACTGATTGTCGTCATAGAACCCGCGCATTATGTCACTATTCAGTTTGCGGTTACACTTCATACGTCCCTTATGTTCCTTAATGGGGACGAGCGCACAGGTAGGTAGACATTAGGTGAAACTATCGTGTTGTCTGATTCACCTTTGCCTAAAAAGCAACTTTAATAACTCATTTCTGGGGATATAAATTCAATTTTTTAACGTAACACCTTGCGGATTTCAATGCGGTTTTATCCACAATACCAAAATAGAATTTTTGCACCCGACGCGCGATCCACTAAACATGTTAGCATCGCTAGGAGATGATTAAATCTAAACTTTCAATCTACCTAACTCTGGGGCTGGGATCCTATTAATAATGTAAGCAATTACAATGGTCTATATTGAATAGACCCCTCTATCTATATTTAAACTATTCTTACATTTAATACTTTCCATACTTTCGTATATATTAGGAATTAATTCTAAATTTTCAATTCATAGCATGCTCATCAACCCTTAATGTTTCTGTTTTGCCATACTTTAAATCAGCCATGTGTTTTTGAATCTTGTTTCTATGTATCTTGTAGATTACCCAAAATATTTTTGGTTATAGTCCATGCTTCGGATTTCATAAATTCCACTTTATTCCAGTATATTAATTTTGTCGTTTGGACCACCTTCTTAACGTTAAACTGAGTTTGGTATACTAATTTTAAGCCTACATCCCTAAAAACTTTTTGGATTCATCTAGTGTACTGAGGAGTTTTTTAGAACGTAGGTTTAAAATTATGCCAAACTCAGTTTAAGGTTAAGAAATTATTGAGTGTTTCAAAGAAAAAAATTTAAATTAAAAAAAAAGTGGAATATATGAAATTGGAGCATGGACTGTAACCAAAAATATGTTGGGCAAACTTGAACGTCTATACAGACGGGATTCAAGAAGCACATAGTTCATTTAAAGCACGGTAGAACAGAAAAATTAGGAGTTGCGGAGCATGCCTTTACAAATAATCATAAAATAACAATTAAAATTTTAAAATTAATATCTGAGATTGTTAGACGCATACGAAAATAAGGACATTATGGCTTAAATAGAGATAGAGGGTCTACTCCGTGTAGCCCATTGTATTGGTTCAAAGAATCTTTTTTTTTGTTTCGCTTATGCAAATAGTTAATATAAAATAGAGTTAGGTAGATTGTAAGTTTAGTTTTAATCATTTCCTGATGATGCTAACATGATTAGCGAAGCGCACGTCGAGTTCAAAAATTCTGTTTCGGTATCGTTAACAAAAAAGGGTAGTGCATTTTTCCGATTCCACACCCCACCTTAACTTGTATATTGTAGATTGTCCAAAATATCAATTTATAAACCTCAATATCTAATACACAATTGAATTTAAGTATAGAACATGTTGTATAAAATATGTCTAGAATTTAAAGCAGAAACCATTAAAAAAATCAATAGAAGCAATGCTTTTAGAAGTAGTTGCTATAATTCAAAGACAGTAAATAATAAGTGAATAAACAAAAATTGCCCACTAACCCAAACTAATTCCAAATATCAGAAAGAAACGTATAAGTTTTAAAGTTTTCACTAGGTGTGATATGTTAAGATTTCACAATACGAGATGGTATTTCCAGAATCGATTCGATTCAATTGTATAAATCTCAACCGAACATTTTCAAAATTCAATTTGTTTTACATATTTTCTGAAACTAAGATCTAAAAGATGCAGTGTCCTAACAAATTAAGTAATATAAGCTATAATTAATATACGTGCTTCTTTCTACATGATTGATACATTTTACTAAATTAATTTATTAATATCCTGAGGCACTCGAAAGTTTAATAGCTTACAGACTTGCGGCATATTTTACCGTATCTCCACCCCTTTCTTGCCCCCAATTCCGTAGCTAGTGCCGCGTGACTTCGCATACGCAACAAGCACGCACCCCGAAAAATGTCAATTTGTTCTTCATTAATGCTGGATATTAGTTCTGACAACGTCGTAAATTTTCCTCCATCGTCTAATAGCTTTAGAACTTTTCCTGTACATGCTGCATTTTGTAGAGAAATAACGGTTTAGGTTATGAAATGTTCTGCTCACAGTTCCAAGAAAAAGTAGTAAAATCAATTAAACGACTAAATAAATACAAAATAACAGGTTCATATAAAACACACAGATATATCTTGAAGCTGGCAAGATCCATATATTTTAATGAAATCCATGCAACAGGCAACATGTCGAAGAAATTGTCTCCGGTTGATGAAAATGATCAGATCGGACAAAACCAGCTTATTAGAACCTTTACAAAAACGTCACTTCGACCTTTGACAGACGAACGCGAAATCACGGCGACTAATGCTAAGGAAAAAGCAAACATGCTCGCCGAAATGTTTTCATCGCACTCTACCTTAAACGTCCCCCAAAGCAAGGCTCTTCTGACTATATCCAAGATCAAGACTACCATGGCAGAAGTTAAGTTTTATCACCGTGATATTCGTAAAATTTCCAAAGAGCTAGATACGCAAAAGGTATCAGGGCCGGACGGAATACCTGCCATCGTGTTAAAGAACTGCGCCAACGAAATAACACATATTTTTTCAAGACTTTTTTCTCTGTTGCATGAGTGCAAAAAACAGAAGAAAACTTCGCCCTCAAACTATTGCCCAATTGCTTTGCTTCCAATGATTTACAAGATTATGGAACATGTAGTCATTTAGCAACTACTCAAGTACCTCGAGATCAGCGGAATAATAATTAATGATAATTAATACGGCTTTCGCAAAGAGAGATCGACAGTAGATATATTGGCCTATGTAACTCATATATGGAGTAGGTCAATTGAGAACTACGAAGAATCTCATGCGACTGCGTTGGTTATTTTAAAGGCATTCGACAAAGTTTGTCATGATGTATTGCTCAACAAACTGCCGTCATTCGAACTGCCAGCGTCTTTCTGCAGCTGGCTTGCCAGTTTCCTTAAGACCCGATCACTGCACATTACAGTTGATGGGCACATGTCAAACACATCCACCATTAATGCGGGAGTGCCTCAGGGCCCAATACTTTCACCACCTCTGTTTCTCATCTATATTAATGAGCTGCTAATCGAAACCAATAATCCTGTTTACACTTTTGCAGATGACAGTACCATTATCTCCCAATTTAGATTAGAAAAAAAATTACCAGCGATTGAGATATATCACAGGAGCAGATTAAAATAATTATTAATCAAGATCTTTAGAAAGTTTGAACTTAAGGCGGCAGGAATCTGGTTCAGTTCAATGCAGTAAAACCCTAAGTAGCCACGTTTACCAAGAAAGCCAATACGGCGGGCCATGACTTCACTATGACGAAGTTGACCCTGGATCCGGATAGTCTGTAACAGCGCAGACATGTGACCGAGATCTCCCTGTTTTACAGATACTTTCGTGGCAGATATTTCCTGGATTTTGTCCTCATCCCGCCCCCAACAACACCTGTCAGACAGTCACGAAAGGCGGAAAGTGCGCACCTAATCGTCGTACAGTTGGAAATACCTGGAACATTGCTTTACAAGACCTCCTTTTTCTGGCGCACTACATCACTGTGAATCTCACTCCCAAGGAGTCTGTTTCCCCCTAATCACCACCTACAGATATTCAAGAATCGCGTCAGTCAACACCTTCGAACACATCCGCTCGCGAATCTTCATTTAGTGTGTGTGCTACTGCCATAAAAAAGTAAAATAAAACGGTAAATTTTGATTATCATGAAATTCTAGTGACTCAAATTCATGAAATTACCTAAGTTAATCCCAATTTTTTTAAAAGACTAACCGGGAAGAAGGAAACAAACTAGTGTAATTAGATTGCTGCCATCTGGCGGTTGTTTGTGATGATTTATAGGCATCGAACAAAATAATTTATGAAGAGGCGACAGCGGAACAGTTGTTAACCTGTGGTAACGATTTGCAGTTTAACAAATTCCATCATACCAGATCTGAGCTGCCAAAAGTGTGATTAGTGAGACAGATAAGTTTCGAAAGGTGGCCAATTTTGCGGCGGAACTTGCGTCTAGCTCGAATGTCAACGAAGATTCCCATTAAAAAGCATTCATCTGTATTGGAAATATTTAAAAAACAAATTTCTCCAATTAAGTAATTTAATGGACAGCCTCCCAGTTGAAGGCAGAGTCTTGTCGCTTTCGAAATTACTATCAACTTTGCAATGAAGGAAATAATAATATCGTCAAATCTTTGACTAATTGGTGTCGTATTACGAACATATTATATTATACCTAATAAACGAAGTCAAACACAAAGCTTTAATATTGGGACGGACGACCAACAGGTGGATTAAACGCTAACCAAGACTGTAATGCCAATGATAATTACCATTGGCTTACCATCAAAATGCAATAGTTTGGGTTAGTTAAAGTTAAATAATTTTAACAGAGAGAATCATATAGGTTTTATAACGTAATAAGTGTAATTCATTCAAGTGTAAGTGAAACGTGGCTAAATTTTTAGGGCCCACGATAAGTAATGATAGTAAACGTAGAGGTGGGTTATCACTGGCAGCAGGTGGTTGCTACATCTAAGATTTAAAAGCCTCTTTAAAAATTTTCGCTCTTACTACGTTACTAAAATGTTCACAAAGCTCTCATAAAGCATCGAAGACCCCTGGCTGGAGAAGGAATAGATTGCTAGAGCCTTTTGATAAAGCTAACTTAAAGTTTCATGTATGTTGGTAAGTTTCATAAAACTAAAATAAAGCCCGCATAAAACCGATTATGTAAATAAAGTTTCTCCGGTGACCGAAACATAGCTTGAAAATTATTATTTTTTTTTACGTAATCAATGAAAAAGTCTTTTTTAGTAAAGCCATTCAAATCACTTTATTGGTGCTTGGTGCGTACAGACTTGACGAGACGAGCCCGAGACGCGCCACGAGACGAGCGCGAGGCGCGCCAGGAGCCACGAGCGACCAAACGAGACGCTCGCGAGTCCTACTGCGATCCATAAATCGCGACGCGCAAAACAATACATAGTCGTCTCGTGGCTCGTAGCGCGCTGCACTTATAGCCGTCCACACTGAGCCTCAAGCATCCTTTGATATCTCGTCGAAAAACCTGGCTGAGAGATGGATCGGAACGAGACGCTCGCGAGCCCACCGCGAGCCACGTCCACACCAAACATTTTGGCTCGGCTCGCGGCGCGTCTCGGGCTCGTCTCGCCAAGTCTGTACGCACCTAAGAATAAGTTGAGTTTCAATAGGTCAAAACAGTGAAAATTCTTACATAAATCAATATAATTATGGCTGTATTTCTTTTTCTATACATGAAATGGCTGAAATCCGTCTTAAACTAATTAGTCATATTTAGCCAATTCGGTTATTGGACGACCTTCAGTTAGCACACTCTATCAGTGGCCTTCTTAAAGCTGATGGATCCTAAGTAATAGCAAAGAGTTTTAAGGAGTGACCAACTTAGTTAAAGCGTAATTTTCTGCTGAAAAGAAGAAGAGCACTCAGCTAACAAAGTTAGCTGTGTATATAACATCATTCTTTATAAGGTCTTGTTAGGGATCAAAATTGATCTCTTGAGATTAAATAGTTCATTTGACATTTTGGCGTACGGGACGCGAACATCTATCGGAGTTTCATTTTTACGTTTTATCGATCAGGCCAGCCCAGACTAAACGAAAAACGAAGTGATAGATAGGTCATCTCACTCGAACAATATGGGTTGGATAAGGTTGTAATTGTTCGCTGCATTTTAGTAGGAATTTTAGCTTATTTGGTAGAGGATCGATTCGTTTGAAACGCAGCCCAGGTTTTATTGCTATCTTTTTCTGTTTGATGGATTCAAACATTTGTTATGTATTAAGATTATTGATTAGTATATCTTGAGGTTGAGTAAACTAGGGAATCTACTGTCAGCCTACTCTATAAAGATTATTTGTTTATTTATAAATGTTGCCAT
Organism: Pissodes strobi; assembly: GCA_016904865.1. Classification (NCBI taxonomy): domain Eukaryota; kingdom Metazoa; phylum Arthropoda; class Insecta; order Coleoptera; family Curculionidae; genus Pissodes; species Pissodes strobi. Next base: position 14,553 of record MU193348.1, on the reverse strand, counting down.
AGTTTGCCTATTAAGCAAAAGTGTTTAGTTGTTGATTAAGTTTTGGATCGTACATTTCCGACCATATAACTCATGAACGTGGAAAATGATTTAGTAGAGCTATTCTATATTTGTTGCAATCTGCCGTAATGCCCAATAAAGTTTACTAAAGATATGTATCTGGTTGATATATAATATTCCAGGGTATGTTATGAAGATTTAAGTTGGTGTATTCAACAGTAGGTTGTAGGTTGTTGTTATGTTTTCCACGTGCTCAAATTAGAACGAAAAATATGAACTATGAAGTACCGGGATTTTGGTACCGTCTTAGAGGTGAGTAATGATGGCTAATTTTTAATGTTTTAATTTATGAGTAAACTCTTTTGAATTATTTGTAGGGTTTGGCCAATTGGGTTTTCTTTCTTTGATGATACAAGTAGTTGCTGATTCCCAAATCTAGTGAAGACAACATGTATAAATTGGTTTGACTTTGGAAGTCGATTAGCTTTCTACCGACTCCGGGAGTGACTTTGGGATCCAAGGTCATTATAGTTTGGTTCATTTTTAGGAGATATACCACCTTTTAGAAGTTGATGCCTAGTCAAGTCCATCTGCCTTAAAGCCTTTTAAAGCCATCAGCTGGGTAATAAATAAATAAATTATTATATATAGACTTTAATCTCTTCAATAAACGTATTTTAAAATGCATTCAAATAGGCTTAAGGTTGAGACTCATGCATCCGATTCCCTAGGTCCGATATCGAAAAAAGTTCGATATTTCGTGAAACGAGATTTTCCAAGTTTCATGCATCCGAAACTTTGAATGCAAAAATTAAATACATTTTGACGGTTTTAACAAATGAAGTGAAACGGCTGACAATTGACACCTGATTGCTAATGTGTTATGGCGAATTGCATTATTGTTTTTAGTTTATTAGTTGTTAAAATATGGAATATGAGCTTGATTTAATTGCAATACTGTTAAGTTCTCAGATATGACATGACTTGATATTTTTGCAAATAGTATTGTGTGCAATTCCGAATGCTTGGGATATAGGCATAATACTGTCACCATTAGCAAGTAATATGGAACAAAGAGATTTTTGTTTAATTAAAATCCTTTATTTCCATATTGTAAATAACTCAATATTAAAAAAAATTCTAATGCTTACCTTAAATGTTTATTTAAATATTACTCCAGCATATATTGGTTCACGCACACAATGCGGTTAATTTATTCTCGAGCCCACAATAATGTTTTTCAATCTATGAAATATGTTGCTAATATTCTCAAAAAATGTAGTATCCTTCCTGTAACCAGTTGTGTTAACCACCTTGGGATTTTAGATGCCTTCATCCCGTACTCTAAAATCTTCTATAGTCATTTTTTCCTCTTCTACTTCCGCCTATCAGCAAAAGGGACAAATACAATATATTATTTAGTCCACGCCGCTTTTCAAGTGCTGGAAAGTTCATTGTTCAGTTTTGACTTATCAAGAGACAAAATATTAAACAAAATATTACAAAAGTGAAGTTAAAGAAACAAAAGTTAAAATAATTTGAAGTTTCTTTATACAATGTCGAAGAAAAGTTAAAATATTCGGATAAAAAATGACGCGAAAATATTTTGACAAATAGGAGATTCGTCGGCCAATCGCATCGCTTCGTCGGAAATGGGATGCTTCAAATTGCACCTTAATGTCGGAATTGCGAAATGTTTTAAGACATGTAGACTATTGTTGCAAAGTTTTGAAAAAAAGTTACATCCAAAATCTCTTGGATTGATCCGCATTTTTAGAATATTGTATTGTTATAAGAATACTTAAATAGGATGCTCCACTTTTTATGGTCAGGCGACATCTTTTTTTCAATATATTAAGGCGGATTGATTGTTTTGATGCTACTCTTCCTTATGGAAATTTTGTTGATTGTATATATGTCAGGCTTTTTTAGCTAGAAAAGTAATTTATATTGTTGTGGCGGACTCATCTTTTTAACTTCGATGCTACTTGAATCTTAAAAGACCAAGAGCAGAGAAGTTCTATCCTATCCTATTCAATTATTTCCTAATCGCTTAGGCTTTAAGTGGCATTATGGGTAAATATTTATTACAACAATTATGCAGGGTGTTTATTACGTGTTTCATAAAATGATCGTTTTCAAATAGGGAAATTACTTTTTTTTTATCTTACATCCTATACAGTATGTGTAGTATGTGCATTTTAAGTGATACCACTATTGCTATCTTGTAAACAGTAAGAGTTACTAGGATGGTTAAATTACAGGGAAGTTATTTTTTGGGATATTTAAGAACATTTTAATTTCTGAAAAGAATTTGGTTTAAGAATAAATTATTTTCTATTAAATGTTTTACTTTTTACTTCTCACAAAAAAAGGCAGTATAGAATATTTGTATAATGTTTCACTCACTTTATATGCCTGAAATTTTTAACTTTTTTTGAGTGAACTTTTTGCTTTGATATAGCGATGTCTCACCTAATGATATTCTCAACGTTTCAATATAAAATATAAATGTTTAGTTTTTTTCCCTAATAGGTACTACAAATATTTGTATTTTTCTTTTGAAATTAATATAATGTGCTGTTATTTTTTATACTAATTACAATGGAATATAAAAATATATCAATGACTTATTGGGGAAAAAGTATGAAAAATGTTATGCCTGTTCACGGCTGCAAATCTTCTCTCAATAAATCTAGATACCTATAATATTTAACAGTAGATTTACATTATCTTGTAAAAAATTGTATGCCTGACTGCTCCAAAACGAGTTAACAAAAAACCAAAATCATGCTGAAAATTCTCAACATCTAAATTTGTTTAATTTTATCTTGTTTTTTAGTTTGAAAATTAAGTCATTAGTGTTTTATTTATTAGGTAGGTAGTATAATCAATTACATTTAATATGAAAAATACGCCTTGTTATATCAAATTTGCTAAATTAAATATAAATCCCAACCGTATAGCGAAAAAATCTAATAATGGGTATTTTATATAGAAACGTTGAAAAACATTTTATGATTTTATGATACATCGTTATACTCAGAGTTGAAAGCTGTTTGAAAAGATTAAATAAAAAGTCAAATCCGTATTATTGCAACTACTAGGTAAACTATATGTCACAAGTTCTGGTAACTTTCCTTGTAGACTAGAAAAAAAATAAAACTTTTAAATATTTTTGGATATCTCGAAAATTTGGCAACTCTGCCAACGTATTTTAATTGTACCCTAAAAAGGCAACTTTTCTCTGTTTTAACCGACATCATAGTTCCTACCATTTCGAGGATAGGATAGCAATAGCAGTATCACTTAAATAGTGTCATCACTGAAGTATTATGAGAAAATCTTAAAATAAATTTTCCTCTCATTTCATTTAGAAAGAATTATTTTAATTTAATCGCTCCGCCAATAGGCATCAAATTTAGCATTATGATTTTTTGAAGCCAATATGGAGGGGAGCGTTGGCAGTACATTGAATTCTGTTTTAGCATTCAAGTCGCACACAAAAATGGGGCTAATAAAAGATGCACGGAACTGCATAAACTATTTCACTTCGAGAGGGTAATGACACTGCTGCCACGCAATATTTATAACTAGCCAATTCGCATTCTGCGATGCATCGTAACGCACAAACACATGATTTCCACGTCTTCTAGTTTTTTATAGGTTATTTTTACCGTCTACGCCCGTTACTATTTTTTTTTCTACTGGCACTGTTTTCATGTTAGGAAATCCCGTTGCAAATGACGAGGCATACACCACATGTTCACGTGTCATACAAAAGTGGATAATGCAAAAATATTTGACTTGTCGAGAAAACGTAAGTTTTTTATTAAATATTAAAATACTAGTATTGAAGTTACTGGCCATGGCAGTTTGTAGGTTTGGATACTATTACTTACAGATATACCTATTTGCATGTCTTATCTGATTGCACCTATATGTTTTCGAAAAGTCTTTTCAGCACGTGTAGCACACTATACTTTTCCTACGACTGCTACATACAGGGTGCTCCACTGGGAGTGTGGTAGAAAATTACATGTTATATGGGAAACTTTTTTATTATTGATTTATCAGAAAATTTTATTCCTAATGAAAGAAGCTACGTGAGTAAGAGATTCTCGCTAAACTATAACTAGGGGCACAGTCCTAAAATGGGGCCACCGGTGTGGGGTCCCTATGTTCCAAATATTTAGAAAAAGAGGCTCCCGGGGCGAAGTCCTAAAATGATGCCTCAGGGGGCGAAACCCTAGAATGGGGCCTATGGTACGGGAGTCCCATTTTTTACAGATTTAGGAATGGGGCCCCCCGGGGGCGGAACACTAAAATTGGCCCCCAAGAATTAAAAGGGGGCCCCTGGTATCAGAGTCCCATTTTCTACAGTTTTGCAAAAAGGGGCTCCTGGGGGAGGGGGTGAAGCCCTAAAATTGGGCCCCTTTTTTTAGAGATCTGGGAATGGGACCTCTGAGGGCGAAACTCTAAAACGGAGAGGAAGCCCTTTAATCTAAATACCCGAATAAGCGTCTGAAAAGTATACTTTGCACACGCCGTGTGCAAAGTATACTTTTCACACGATGTTTGAAATGTCCAGTTTTCAAGAGCAGTTTTGTTAGTGCGTTTTTGTCTTTTTCAGGGCAGTCGTAGAAGAAAATATGTTCATGTATGTTAAGTATGGATAATTAATTAATTAATTGATAAGTAATTAAATTTCAACAAGTACAATGTTATGGACTCCGAAAAGTCTTATTGTAACGTATTTCAAGAGTTCACTGAAAATATTCAATACACGTACTGGGTGTTCGTATATATTTGGATCCCTACAAAGAGAGATTATTTTAGGAGATATTGACAACGTCAAATGCAAAAGTTGTGAGGCTTTCCATGGACGGAGAGGATTTTTTATCAGAATATATCTTAAAAATAAAATCCTGCAATTGCCACGAATCGATAAAAACAATTCATGTGGCTTAATCAGTGCTGAACATTTGAGGACCAAGAAACTGCAAGACAAAAATATTGCTTCCATGTTACTGTGTCGAATATTCCCTTCTTCATCGTGGTATTGAGAGCGCCATTTGTAAATGGTTGAATCGAGTTTCATCTAAAATTAATTTTGGTAAAATAAATAAAAATATTAGTTTACTGCTTAAAGTATAATCAACTAGAGATCGAATGAAGAGATGAAACTAAGCTGGAGAAGTTTTATTTATAGGTTGAAGTTTTTATAAATGCGTTGTGTTCTCTCATTAATTTTTCGACAAATGAAGAATAGAACAATCAGTACCCTTACATATGTTCCAGTAGCAAAACCCAGAAGTTAAAAACACTCGTTTGAGACAACACAATATGTTACCAATATAATGGATGTCGGGCTAACGATGATCGTCAAGTAACGAACTAATCGGTAAATTTGGTCGAGAAATAGTCCAAATCTGTCGTTTCAAGGAATCTCAGATTTGACGAATGTCGATATTATACCTTTGATGGATTTGGATTCGTTAACAAATAATATTTTAACCGCCTCCTGGAAATGTCGACTATGATTCTTTCTGCCAGTTTTTTTTTTAGTCCGAATAACTTTATTGCCAGAATAATAACTATGACTACAATTATTGTATTAACAATCATTGACTTAGAAAACATTTGAAGAATTAAGCCACTTGAAGAAACTGGGGCTTAATTAAATAAATTTCTTTCTTGTCCGCATAGACTTAGGTATAGGTCTATTTATAAAAATTCGTACCCTTATAGACCCGCAGCTCGTGGCAGAAAAGGGACCCATTTTTTACAGTCTGCCTTTGATAGGGGACATACTTACAGCCGTAAGCTATCGAAATATGCATTAGAAATTTTTCGCACCGCGGTAATGCATGTTGAAATATTAATTTTAATTGGCCAAAAAAATGGTCTCTTGGAACAACTTTTTACAGTCTGCCAATTATATAAATACAAATTAAGTTCGCCAAATCCGTCATATCCAACTGACAGACGTCTTTCGCTAGCACAATAGTAACGGATGCTCATGTAATCTTGTAAAAAAATCGTGTAACTGAGAACAATTGCTTACAGTCTGCCAAGCACAACTTAGACTCAGTTATCAGCAAAGTTAGAACAATTTTACTAGGCAGACGTTTTGCAGATGTATAAATGTCTCAGTCGCATTAGTTAATTAACAACATTTTTATGATAACTCCGAACAATTTACAGTCTGCTCCTTAAATAATTAAAAACTTTTTCGAAAAATATGATATCTATAACTATTAGCAGACGAATTCGAATGGTTTGGATTGTAGGCAGACCCAGTTGAACTTGTAAAGAAAATAATTTTTGGCATTGCTTTACAGTCTGCCTGTTTGTCTTGTAATATTTAGTTACTGAATAAGTGTAATATATAAAGGCAGACGATTTGTCAAAGTACAAGTGGAAAAAAAATATTTCCAAAAAAATTATGGCAAACAACAAATGAACCAATTTTATTCCTTTACTTAGTTATAAACTGAATATGGAGAAGCCTACGATTTAGACAACTACTAATGTGAATATTAAATTTTAAAATAGAATATTAAAAAAATAACGTTATTTTAAATCTCTGTAACCATTCTTTTACAGTGTTCCACATTTTTTTTTAATATGGATACTTACACTTTTACAATAGTGTAAATAGATGTTTCAATGTTTCCAATGCGTACAAGCATTGTAGGAACATTCTTTGATTTAAAAGGAAAAAAAAACCAGAAGTAATCAGCAATTACAAAATATAAAAAGTGTATTTAATATCAAATTAGAAAATATGTATACAAGAAAGTTCAATTACTTTCTGCATCTTTTCCAGGCATAATCATATTTTCGTCAAATTTCATTTGTTCTACACAATCCATAATGTCGTCGCTATCCATCTCATCATCATCAGTCTCGTTGTCATCAGCATCAACTTCGATATCCTGGTAAACATTTTCATCATCTTCGACAGAATCTAAGCAAAAACGTTTTGATAATGTTTGTAACATGAAGAGAGGAATTTTTGCAAGCAAGTGCCAAAAGTTTTCTAATTTAAATTCAAATACAAATATTTCTTATGTTCTTTCAAAAATCTTATATAATTAATTAATTACGCTTAAAACAGTATCTTTTAATTTTTCCAATATTTTTAAAAATATTTTTAATATTTATATAAGCAATTTAGAGAAATTTTTATTTAATTTTTTTGAACGAGTTGTAGAATTGCCTAAATGCATATTAAGTGGTCTTGTATTTATTATTACCTTCCACAAGATGGCATCACTGGCAGCACGATTTCCTTTATGTTCTCCGGGGTTTCGGGGCCTTCGATCCACTTTGAGGTGTAATTTCCCACGTCATTCAAACTCCATCCATAATAATTGGATTGATCCAAAGCTGATGGACCGTTTTCATCTGCATGAGTTAAATATTTAATATGTAAGATGTTCTCAAAATTTGTTAATCCAATTCTGTTAAGCACGGTGGCAGATTGGACGGATTAAATTGGAAGGGATATCGAAGGATAAAGATGCACGCTTACGCACAGCAGCAGCGATTCTCAATGCAGTCAATAAGGCAATAATGTACCAATATTAAGTAGAATTCCCAATAGTAATTGGTAGGTAATAACAATAGTTGTTTAATTTGTCTGCAGTAAATTATTACTGACTTGTACATTCACAAATCGTCTGCTTTTGATTATTTTATTTATCCAGTATCTAAATATTGCAGGCAGACTGTAAAAAATTGGCAAATAGTTATTTGTTTTACTAGGCAGCCAAGTAGTAGATTGACTGCCGCGGCTGATAGTTCATAGCCGAGCGTAG
>MU193347.1:0-12964 GCA_016904865.1 Pissodes strobi | reverse complement strand
TATTCTTTATTTTAGTTTTGGTTTGAAACTTCTTTCCTATTTCACATTTTTATTGCACTTTTTTTCTCTCCTTTTAATTTTTCTTAATCTTTATCATAAGATATTGGTTAAAGTATATGTTAGTACTAATTATTGTAACATTTTCTCTACATACTTTTTTAGTTTTCGTTTCATTTGAAGCTTCTTATTTTCAACTATATTATTGTTTCATGTTCCCCTCTTTTTTCCATTTTATTTGTTTTATCATCTTAACATACCTTCATAATCGAATTTAACATGTTTTTATGTTTGCTTATAACACGTGGCCAGCGACTGCATTCAAGAATTAAATTCTTAATTCAGCCTTCGAAAGATTTCCATTTTTCGCAAAATATATATTGTTTTGCCACTAAATATGACTATTTTTGTATAATATTTTTCTTTATTTTAGTTTGGGTTTAAGGCTCCTTTCCTATTTTAAATTATATTGTTATTGCGTTATCTTTCGTTTTTTCTTCTTCTTTTTCATTTCTTTAATCCTTAATTATTTTTTAACATTTTCTCTATATAATTTTTTAGTTTTGTGTTCTTTTGAACCTTCTTATTTTCATTTATACTATTATTGGTTCATGTTCTCCTCTTTTTCTTCTTAAATTGTTTTATTATTTTAACATACCTTAATAATCGAATATAACATGTTTATATGTTTTTACATTTGTTTATAACACGTGGCCAGCGACCGCATTTATGAAGTAGATTCTTAATTAAGCCTTCGAAAGGTCTCCATTTTCCGCGAAAAAATACTAGCCTTGCGACTAAATATTACTATTTTTATATAATATTTTTCTTTATTTTACATTTGGTTTGAGGCTTCTTTTTCATTTGAATTGTATTGTTATTGCGTTATCCTTCGCTTTTTTCTCTTCTTTCATTTCTTTTATCCTTAGTTATTTCTTACAACATTTTCTCTAGATAATTTTTAGTGTTGTTTTCATTTGAAGTTTCTTATTTTCAACTGTGTTATTATTGTATCATGTTCCCCTCTTTTCCTTTTTTATTTGTTTTATCATTTTAACTTCGAATTTAAATTTATTTTATGTTTTATGTTTTTATGGTTGTTTGTAACACGTGGCCAGTGGTCGCATTTAAAAATTAAATTCTTAATCCATCTTTCGGAGGGTCTCCATTTTTCGCAAAAAATATATTGCCCTGCCACTAAATACGACTATTTTTGTATAATTTTTTTTCTCTATTTTGGTTTTGATTTAAGCTTAAATTATATTGTTTTTGCGTTATCTTTCTTTTTTCTCTCCTTTTTTATTTCTCTTATCCTTACTTATAAGATATTTGTTAGAGTATGATACTAATTATATCATTTCCTCTATATAATTTTTTAGTTTTGTTGTCTTTTGATGCTTCTTATTTTCAATAATATTTTTATTGGTTCCTGTTCCCCACTAAATATAACTATTCATTATTTTAGTTTTGGTTTGAGGCTTCTATATTATTTTTAAATTTATTATTACTGCGTTATATCGTTTTCATTTAACTTTTCCATTCCTTTTATCTTTAGTTATGAGATATTGGTATAGAGCATATCGCCACATGTGTCATACTCTATATTGTGTTAGTACTTATTTCTTCATAAGTTTTTTCTTTATTTTAGTTTTAGTTTGCGGCTTTTTATCTTATTTTTAACTGCATTAGTATTGCATTATGTTTCCTTTATTCTTCTTTCTAATTTCTTTGATTCTTAATATTCTAAACTCAACTGACATGCATATTAATTTTAGAGATATACAGGGTGGTCAAAAATTATAATCGGACGTATTTCGCAGGTAAAAATAAGTCAGGGTCCCTGAGGATGACCATCAGTATCCGAAATCTGGTCTAAATCCATGGGGAACTCCTATATTAACCAAAATCTATAAAATAATATAGCCCAAGTGAACAAAACCTTGACAAGTGAAAGAAAATTGAAAATTTAGGAGTAGATGTGAGGTGGTCTAATGATATATACTAGACCTTAAATTGTCTAACCAACCAACCTAAAAGTGTGATTGTTTTCTGTAAGGTTTTATGAAGTTTATTGCGCATAATGAAACGGAAGTTAATTGCGCAGTTATAACCCTAAGACCTGCATTATGCTCCATATTATACCTCAATTACAATTGAGGGAATTAAATAGAGAGTTTGACTAGCTGGAGGCGTTTATACTTTATGTAAATTAGAGATATCGAAATCAATTTGTCTTTTATTATTAAAAAATTAATGAAACTTTTCCATATTTGTTTGGAAAGTTCATATAAAATTACATACAGCAAAAGACATTTTTTAATCGAAGTTAATGGATATAAAATTATAACCTATTCTAACATTTTAGATCGTCAATCAAAGAAAAACAAAATAAAAATTTTTTTCTAAATCAAACAGCAGGTACGAAAGTTGCTAAAACAAGAAAATAGTGAAATTATAGTGTTTCTGAATTAACGTCAAAAACAGGAAGTTTACGTCGAAAAAAGTCCGTCCCAAAGGAATTGCTTTTGATAAATGAGGTGTCAAGTAGCAACATTCTAAAAAGTGATTTCTGCCTCTGGGCGTTGCTGGTTCCGGCGTTAGGCGAATTTCACCTGAAATGATCCCGAAAAAATATAATAATATGCAGTGTCGAGCGTTAAGCTTGATTTACATTTATGTCAAAGTCCGCGTCGAAATGGACATTTGAAAGATTGCCATTTAAGCTAAAATTGCTTTCTGGGTTAAGTATACATAAAAACGTACCAGTTTTAAATCAGAAAATTTCAAGATTATAATAAAAAGATGTTTAACTTTCCAAAACATAAAACATCTATGTTTTATTTTCAGGGAAATCTTGAAATTGCCTTCGAAATTCAAATATAAAGAAAATTAAAGCAAAATAACAATACTTTCTAACAAATGCAAAAAAGTCATTTAATTTATGATCATTGAAATAGACCGCACTAATTCAAATGCCCTTTATGATATTTGTTGTATATTTCAGACTTTACAAAAATCTGAACTGATTAACTAAAAGTCTGATTTCCAGGATCTTATTTTAAAATCTGAATTTAGCCTTTAATCTCTGATTTAGGAATTTAACTTTCGGGCTTTATGACCAGACCTTAGGCTTAAATCTGTAAACTCAGACATTTAACAAGGAACTCGAATTCGAAAGTCGTAGTCTGAAAAAGCCTGAATTCAAAAAATTATAAATTCAGAGAATAAAACCTTAACTCCGGCTGTAAAACATGAAATGAGAGAAAATGATTTAAATTCATATATTTAAATCACAATTCATGAATCATAGCTTAAATTGAGAGACTAAATCCTGAAATATAGAAAAACTGTAGTGGCTTTTTGAGTTCAAGTTTTCAACTAAAATTCAGACTTAGAGCTTTGATTTTTGACTGAATTCGGATTTACGTCTCTAAATTTACATTTGCAACTGGGAATTGGAGGCTTTTATTCTTTAATTTTAGACAAGCCCGAATTAAAGAAGAATTTAAACTCACAAATTTAAAAGAAACAAACAGGAGCGAATTTAGGCTTTCATGATCGAATTTAAACATTTTACTGTGATTTTGGATTTTAAGGTTTAGCGTAAAGCTTTAATTTCTAAATTCAGGCCATTAAATGGAAATTCAGACCTGAAAGCCTAAGTTATGAGAAACCTGAAATACTATGAATTATTTAAAATTTCAGATTCCTTTAAATTCTGAACATGAATGAATTCAGACATTTAATTCTGAAATTCGATTGTAAGTCTTTAAAGTGTTCAAATTCAGAGTTTAAAACGTTAAGTCAAACTGAAAAGCTTGAAATCAAAGATTTAAGCCCAGTGCTGTGTAAAGGTTTAAATTTAGAAATAAAGACCAAATTCATTCTTTAAATTCTGAATGAATGCTTTTATGTTTGAATTAGAAATTTTACTCTCGGGCTTTCTAGCCAGAATTTAGGCTTAAATCTCTAAACTGAGACTTCCGACAGTGAATTCAAACTATAAAACCTTAGTTCGGAAAAGCCTGAATTCAGAAAATTATGAATTTAGAAGATAAATCCATTACTCAGTTCGTAAATCATGAAATGAGAGGTCAAGGTTTAAATTCATATATTAAAGCCAAAATTCAGATATTATAGCCGAAATTGAGAGATTAAAATCTGAAATATAGAAAAATAGCATGTCTCGCTTGAATCAGGCTTTTAACTCTGATTTCTGTGTTAATTTAGACTTAAATCTCAACATTCACTTTTGAAACTGGGAATTGGAGCCTTAGGTTTTGAATTTCAGGAAAGTGTAAATTTAGAGAATAAAATCTGAAATTTGAAATGGCAGATTAAAGCCTGAATTCAGAGCTTAAAGTCATAAATATATGAAAAAAAAAAAAATCAGAAGCGAATTCAGGTTTTATGTCACGAATTCAAATTTTTATCTATGGTTTCAGGCTTTAAACATTCAGACCTTCAAGTGCAAATTCAGACTTTACAGCCTGAATTGCTGTGCGTTTTTTTTATTTCAGATTTTTTAAAATTTATATATTTAATTCGAATTTTAGGTTTTAAGGTCTTCAAACTTTTGCCCTAAAATCAGATTTTAGAGTTTATATTTGAATTGAGAATAATCTGCATTTAAACATTTAATTCTGAAATTCGAATGTAGCCTTTACAGTTTAAATTTAGATTGATTAAAGCCTGACATGACGGGTGAATTCAGAGATTAAGTTTGAAGCATGAAAAAATCTATAGGTTAATTCTGGCCTTGCCGATTTCAAGTTTTTATTTACGAGCTTTTAACTTTTATAACAGCCCTTAAAATCTCAATCGCACTTAAATTTAAACATTTACAATTTCAACTGAGAATTCGGGCTTTAAATCCTGAATTTGAAGAAGTTCGAATTCAAGGTTTAAAATAACAAATGTTTTAAAAAATCGCAGGAGCGAATTCACGTTTTCATGTTACCATTCAAAATTTTAATCCTAAATCCGGAATTTCAAGTCTGGTTTAAGTATGAGAATATAGCCTCAACTCAGTCTGTAAAGCATGGAATGAGAGATAAAGATTCGAATTCATAAATTTAAGTCAGGATTAGAATTTTCACAATTCAGAATTTTAATTTTAATTTTTGGCGGAATTCGGACCTTTTTTTACACTGGGAATTGGGGCTTCAAATCTTGAATTTCAGAAAAGCCCTATGATTTTAGGCTTTAAGGTCTGAAGTAAGGCTGTAATTTATAATCTAAGAAATCTGAAACTCTGCGATTTTCTTTTCTAAATTTGGACATTAAATTCCGAGATTAAAACCTTAAATCATACTGTAAAGCCTGAAATGGCAGGTAAACACCTGAATTCAGATGCAAGAGTTTAAATCCAGATATTGTACCTGAATTCAGAGTTTTAAGTCTGAAGCATGAAAAAAACTGTGGCTAGCTCTGCCGAATGCAGGTTTTCATCTATACTCTGATATCGATCCTCAAAGTCTGATTCGAACTAAAATCTCTAAACTTACACTTTCAACTGGGAATTCGGGCTTTAAATCCTGACTTTAAAAACGTCAGTATTTAGAGATTATGATCTGAAATCAGTGATTAGTTAAGACCTGTATTCAGAGTTTATAGTGCCAAATGTAAAAAAAATGACAGTTTATTAAAGCAAAAGAAACAATTACTAATAAATGTTATCTTATGATCATTTATTCACCCTTTGAAGTGGAGTTTTAGACTTTAGTCTTTGACTTCAGTTAAAAGTTTAGATTCAGAGATAAAGTCTAAATTCTTTCTTTAAACTCTGAATTCATACTTTTATCTTTGAAATGGGAATTTTACTTACGGGCTTTATAGCTCACAACAGGGAACTCAAACTTTAAAGCCTTAGCTTGGGAAAGTCTGAATTCAGAAAAGTATGAAGTCAGAGGATAAAGCCTTAACTCAGTTGGTAAAGTATGAATTGAGAGGTAAAAATTTGAATTCATATATTAAAGCCACTTTTGCAACTGGGAATTAGAGCCTTAAACCTTAGATTTCAGGAGAGTTCGAATTTAGAGATTAAAATCTAAAATCGCAGGTTAATGCCTGAATTCCGAGCTTAAAGTCATAAATATATACAAAAAAAATCAGGGGCAAGTTCAGGTTTTTATGTTTTAAATTTCAAATTTATGGAATTTTAAATTGTGAATAGTCTAAAATCAGACTGTAAAGCCTGAAATGACAGAAAAATACTTGAATTCAGAGATTTAAGCTTAAATTCAGAAATTGTACCTGAATTCAGAGATTAAAGTCTGAAGCATGAAAAAATTTGTGGCTTAATTCCGGGCTCGCCGAATTCTTCGATCCAAACTTTAAAATCTGATATCGGTCCTTAAAGTCTGAAAATTTGTTGTGGTTCATACTAATAACGGCAATTTGAAATTTTAAGATCCGATCTAAGATCCTAATTTTCAAATTCAGACTTTTATGACTTCAGGCGTTAAAGCTTTAATTATTTAGGTCTAAAATCACAGTCTGATTCCAGAATAGCCTGAAATCAGACTTTTTATTAAAAAATTTTAATGTAGTCTTTAAATTTGAATTCAAGATGAAAGTTTTAACTTAAAAAACACAGTTTCGTAAAATGGATATAAAATAAGTATATCTTTCTGGAATTTGTCGAATATATTAGGATCCTATCTAGCATAATTTTTGTCAATCGGTAAAGTGTTTGATGTAAAACACTAGATCTAATGATAAATGATAATTTGATAATTTTGCTGACTTCTTGAATCTTATTTTCATTGACATGTTTCAATATACTGGAATAAATACGTTATACAAAGAAAAAGTGTGTTAACTAATAGCTTTTCTTCTAGATCCATTTCTTTAAGATGAAAACCCTCTTGGCAGTCTAGCCTAATACATTTTTGTATAACATGCACTTTTTTCTGTAATAACTTGTATTCAACATTTTTATAAGGGTCTTCTAATGTTTGTTTTTTTTTATACTACTGAGGCGTCCATTTTAATGTAGATAACCTCAAGTATATTACGACCTTAACACAATAGTCATTTTCATTAAAACAATAGTTAAAATATACGGTTGTGAAATGACATGGAGGAAGTGTACAATACTTAGAAACACTTATCGACATGGGGAATCCAATCAGTAGTGTGTCTTAAATTTAGACTACTTTTGAGGACAGCAAAACATTTTTAAGTGAAGTGATTAGAGACATTTTGTTGAACCTCTGACGAACACATCACGCGAAGATGTCGAAACTTTATTTCCTGATGTTATTTGTCTTCATAGAAGGTAAGTTTTTGATATCTTTGTAGTTTGCGCGTTTAATCTACTGTCATGAATTTATCGTGTTTTATCAGGCAAGAAAGTTACCTAAGTCTAGTCGCGGAAGTTATTTCAGCCAATGCAGGGGAATATCGTCTATGATAAGGAACATTCTTAGGGTTAATTTACTGAACCTCTATTGGGCTAGGCACTGAGTATGATACTGGGCCCTCGTGGACTACCAAACGACTTTAATACCATTGAAACCTGGGAAAATCCAAGAGCCATGGACTTTGCGACGAAAATCGACTACCGATATTTAAGTCTCACAAAACATATTTGATACAAGGCATGAAACATCCGGGTCGAACGAAAATTGATCTCAACATTGATACAGTCGATGTAGATGATATTGCTTCCATCACTATCACAGCACAAGAGCTCCAAGAAACACAAAGTGATAAGTCCGGAGAATAATGAAGTGAATATTGAAAATCAGTTACTACAGAAACAGAAATTTAATTAGGTGGGTTAAGATCTATAATAATCTCTGGAGAGAACACTTTATTGGAGACGTGGCTGGCACTTTATTGATGTAAACCCTATAGGCATTTCTAGACTTTTAAAAAGTACCTTCTGATCATTTTCATAATATCTAAAAGGTGCCAGCCACTTCTAAGAGTGTCAAAAAAGTCTTATTTTGTCACTGGAGCCCGGCATCTATACTACTTGTATCAAGCAAAGTTAGAATATCCTGCTAATTTTGTTACGTGGTCTGTAAAATGTATATTTAGATCAAAATAAAGTTTGGATACGCCATTGCTAAATGCTGAATGAGTGTTCTTCTAATTCTAGATTTTTGTTTGGCAAGTTCCAATGTTCTATTGAAAACTTCTTATATGATCCAGTCTCTGATGTTTAAGATTTAAGCTTCATGGCTGTTAAAAAATTTCAAATTCTTTTTAGCATGATCTGAATGCTTTGTCTCTAAATGCCGTTTGAGATCAGAAGGCTACATAAATTTAGCTCTGTGTAGAGCATTTCAGAAAGCACATTGTAGCTGCTCTAGCCACAACTAAATTCTGAACGGGATTATTGGATGAGGAGCATTCCCCTATGTTTTTTCCTTGTTAATTTCCAATGTTCTTATTGAAAACTTCCTGTACCAATCAGACTCTGATGTCTAAATCCGTTCCAATTGTTTTTACATGTTCTGAATCCTTTGCCTCTAAGTGCCGTTTGAGTTCAGAAAGATTCAAAGATTCAGCTGTAAAGACAGCATCATAGAGAACATATTGCAGCCTCTGCTGAAGGCTGAGCAATAAGGCAGTAATTTTCAAATTTTAGATGGTCTCTCAGAAAGAGACTAAAATGCCGAGAAGGTATTGGAAAAATACAGGCTGATGACAAAAGGAGGAAGAACAAAATTTAAAAAAGCCCTAAAACACAACATGGTATAAAGAGGTCTGCATTTTAATGGTACTTGAGAAATATTCTAATTTTCAGAAGAATACATAAGAAACATTTAAAACAGAAGCCTTTTAGCGTGATATGAAGTTACTCGAAATTCTACGGCATGTCGAAAACGTCCGCAACAGTTTGCTAACTGCTTTAAGCAAACTTACGAAACACCGCTGCCACATTCTTTTTAGTTTGGGGTAGTTACATAGAGTTGCGTTTTGCTCTTAATCGAAGAGGACAGAGGCAATCGATTAGAAATACATTCTTGTACAACGAACGTAGTCAACGGCAGGAGAATTATTACTTTCTCATCATTACCAGGAACTTTCAGAGTGGCGCTAAAGCTCTTTAATATGATATTTACTAATAATAATGGAAGCAAGTAGTAATTTTAATATCTTCGATTTTTCGAAGGAAGGTAAAGAAAATCCAGTATTGAAAATTTGTATTTTCTAGTACTATATTTATACTCTCTGCTAAATCCGAAAATGATCACTGTTTTATCAGGAAACGATTAGTTTTGGAAATATGTTTTTTTTTAATTGATTACAGTTTGTGACAGTTTTATCTCGAATTTGAGCCCCTATAAAAGATGTGGAAAGTGTTCCAGTAGCTTAAATATTTTAAGGTTCAAAGAGTTCTACTCCTCTCTTGAGTAGTGAAGTGCTTTGGTCAATGTAATGGTAGCCTGTGCCATCGACTTCTTTAGGTGATGGCAAGGTGCCATCCACTTCCTGTCAAAAAAGTCTTATTTTGTCACTGGAGCGCTCCATCTATACTACTTGTATCAAACAAAGTTAGAATTTTACGTACTCTACATCGTCTTGAAAGATAACTTCGGTAAAATATATATTTATAACACAAGAAAGTTTGGATATTATGGAATTTACTTATTTCCCGAATCCATCTGGAAATAATGAAATAATCTTTTTATGTCTGTCCGAATGTGATTGACGACTCATCATTGATATTGATAGAAACACTTCAAACTTCCATTGCCTATATATTAATGAATTATGCAACATTTGGGACAGTCCTATCTGTGTCCTTTATCAAAAGTCAACTAATTAAAATCTCAAGGCTGCTGAGCTATATTTATACTTTCGAACCTGTTGAATTTGAAAATGACCAGTTTTCTATAAACGAATTTAAAAAAAAATTGATAACAGTTTTTGAGCCTCTATAAAAGACGTGGAACATGTTCAAGCAGCTTGAATGTTTCAAGATCTATAGAGTCACTCCTTATTGCCTGAGCAGTGAAAACCGCAGTTTTCTGTAGTATTCGGTTAATTTTGAAATTTCGATTTTTCGTGGATTATTAGCTTTGCATGTTTTTTTCCCCGAAATTTTGTGATTAACGAAAATTCTTGACCGACCAGGGAGAAAACGTTAGTATTTTATTCATCTGCCTTGTCCACATAGTAAACACATTTTAGTAGACTTAGTAGATTATCTATTTTTAAAGAAACTTAGAGGTGATGCTTGATATATTATTGTCAAATTGATAAAAAGTATTGGAGTAGCATTTTTTTCTAAAAATGGAGAATATTGGTTAGTTATGTGCCTGCCGCTGAAAAATTTCAAATAATATTATTAGACCTAAAACATTTCCTTTGCTGAACATATTACATAAAATTCCAAATGTTCAAAAAAAAACTCAAAGAGTTTTCAAAATGCTTGGAAAAACTCATCTTTTCTAATTAAATGTAAGTAACACCTAAGACAAGATCTATATTTAAGAGAACTTTTATACTTATTTCAATGAGAACTAATACGTTTCTATGTTTGTAAGACTATTTTTATATCCTGTGTATTTTTATCTTTTTATTAAGTTAGATATATTACATTTATTCTTCATCAATATTTTTGGCATCAGATTAATTTGTGTTAAAAAAGTGGGTGCACATGCTTTGGTCAATGTAATGGCAGGCTGTTTCGGAAATCGTAAAGGTGCCATCCACTTTTAAGACAGTGCCAAAAAATTTTGTCACTGAAGCCGCTCTCTATACTACTCGTATGGAGCAAAGTTTTATGTGCTCTACATCTTTTTGAAAAATAACTTCAGCAAAATATATATTTAGATCAAAAGAAAGTTTGGATATTATGGAATTTGCTAAAAACAATGAAACAATCTTTTTTATGTCCATCTGAATGTGATAGACTATGACTGCATTGCTGATATTGATAGAATAATTTCAAACTTCCAATGTCTTTATTTAACTGAATTATACAACATTTTGGACAGTCCTAGCTTTGTTCTTTATCAAGTTTTTTTTTCCTACCAACTTTTACTTTTTTAAAATAATACTCTCTTTATTCTTTATCACTTTATACAATTAAACACAATAGACTACTCTTATAACTGTACGGCTATTAGATCTTTACAATTCAGAACCCAATGATTAACTAAACAACACGGCTGATCGACTAGAGAAAAGCCATATTTTCTTCATCTACGCTATAAGCCGATAACGCAAACACATTTTAGTAGAGTTTAAAAAATTTCGATCTTTTGACGGAAATTAAAGGTGACCCGTGACATTGTCAAATTGATAAAAAGATAAATACCAGTTTTTTCTAAAAATAAAGAAAATTGGTTACTTATATGAATGCCCCTGCAAAATTTCATTACATAAATGTATGTATTACATAAAGTTCCAAAAGTTGAAAAAAAATCTGAAGGAGTGTTCATAATGTAGAGAAAAACTCTTATTTCTAATTACATTTAACACCTATATCGATAAGAGCTATGTAACAGTCTGATTTTGCCACTGTAAAATATTTTAAATTTTATTTTATATGCTGCATTTAGCAACAAAAGATGCTATATTTTGTGGTAAGAATTATTGAGTATTATCCTCTTTTGTTAATTAATTTTAAATTCATTTATTTCATTTGTTCTAAATAAGCATAATGGACTTCCCGTTGCAGCATTTATTAATGTAAATTAATTTTATTCTACATACGGTTAATAAAATATAATGTGTACTAGCTTTTATAACACTGTTTTGGCCTTAAGTAGCTATTTTCATCATCCTTTTTCTTATGTTGTCCTCCAGCACTGTGACTATATTTATTTTAGTGGATGATCAAACAACTAACATAAGATATTATGTTAGTTGTTTAACCTTGCTTATTTGTATTACATTAATTATGTTTGCTTGCAGTTCTGTATTTTTAAGAACTGAGTTAATAAAACCTACCTTTGAGCCTCGTTAGATCCGTCAAATTCATACACTACTTTTGGTTTGAATATTTCACTGCTGCTGCTTTCTTGTTTACCTGTAAATTCGAAAATAATTGTTAGTTATTACATTTTTCTTTATATTCAATAGTAAAACTAGTACCTACCTGTTGCTCATTTTCTTCTAAGACTTATTGATCTCTTTTTTTTTTTTATGGCAGTGGCACACACACTAAAGGTAGATCCTATGGCGCTCGACGAGCGGTGCGTGTGCGAAGATGTTGATTGACACGGTTCTTGAATATTTGTAGGTTGTAATTAGTGGGAAACAGATGGCCTGGAAGTGAGTTCCACAGTGATGCAATGCGCCAGACAAAGGAGTTCTGGTAAAGCGATGTTCTAGGTGTTTCTAGTTGTACGACGAACTGGTGCGCTCCTGCCGTCTGTCGGGACTGCCTGACAGGAGTTGCCAGGGGCGGGATTATGCGGGCCAAATCCTGGGAACATCTGCCGTGAAAGTATCTGTAAAACAGAGACATCTCGGCCACATGTCTGCGATGTTCCAGACTATCCAGATTCCAGGTCAACTCCGGATCGCCGACGAGACGCACAGCCCTCTTCTGAATGGAATCCAGCAGCTTTAGGGTATGCTTTGGTGCGGCACCCCAGATATGTGAGCAATATTCTAAGCACGGTCTTATTTGCGCTTTGTACAGCAAGAGCAACTGCTGCGGTGTATAGAGTTTTTTGTTGCGAAATAGCGCACCAAGCTTCTGGGAGGCTGATTTTGCGATGTTAGCAACATGGTCATGCCATGACATATTGCTGTTGACCGAGACACCCAGCAGCCCGATTGACGAGGATGAAGGAATGGTCGATCCTGCCATAATGATGTCAGGGCCCGCTGTATTGGCCCTCTTAGTAAACGTTGCTGCTTGGGTCTTTGCTGCATTGAACTGGACCAAATTTCGGTCGCCCCAAGTTTGAACTTTCTCCAGGTCTTGATTAATTGCTGTAATCTGCTCCTGTCTGCGGTGATGAGTCTCAGTCGCTGGTAAGGGTTTTTC
>MU193346.1:6083-24157 GCA_016904865.1 Pissodes strobi | reverse complement strand
TAATACCTGAGATTGTAATTTTATTATGGTATGCAATATAATAAGAGTGGCTGAGGAAATTGATGGTACAAACAAGGCAATTATTTCTTGGAATATAACAGTTTGATTTTGTATTCGTTAGTATAATATTTAAAACGTATGCAATTTTCAACAAGAGGGCAATTTGCAATATGTCTGAAAAACATTTACCTTGAAATATTTACATGACTGCGATATGGTTAAACTTTACTGATGTAGGCTGATTTTTTTACCCACTCAGAAGAAAAAAGCTTTTTTCTTCAAACGTCAGTAAATCCGTCATTACTCGACTGTGTAGGCGACCGTGAAGTTTCGTTTTTCCTCCGCCGGAGCTTTACTTTTCACTTTTCCGCCGGCGGAGGTAAAAGTGTTGTCATAGCAACATAGATGCAATACAAACAGACAACAAAATAAAGCGTCAACAACTCAAGATTTATTACACTACAATTTCTATTTATAACTCAATTTGTGACTGCATTTCTAAAAATCACTAATTTAGGAACAAATTGGTTATTATTTAATCGAACTTACTCAATAACTGCTTATCAATACGAAATTAAAACGCAATCGGAGACGCAATCTTAAAAAAATAATTATTGTTGACAGTGTCCACTGACAGCTTTATGTTACATTACCATAGCAACAACCTGTGCCTATTCACCGACCCCGGTCTAAGCCGCCTTGCGAACCCACTTATCTTTAATAATAATTAGATATTATTACTATTAAAAAGAGATCTTTTTGCATTACTTTGTCGACATTTGAAGAAAAAATAGCATATTTTATTTGGAGGAAAAGTTACTTTTCATGGCTTGCTCTCTATTACCAGCCTCACTCCGTTCGGCTGTTAAACACTAGCGCGCCATGAAAAGTATCACTTTTCCTCCATATAAAATAATATACTATTACCAAAGTATATTTATTTATACCGTGCTTTTACATTATGTTTTAAAAGGTCATTTTTTTATGTAAATTTTTAGCACCCCGTACGTATTCTTTGTTAGGACGTTCATCCACTATTGTTACCAGAACGTAGGATGTTCAATACCAATTTAGTAGCCTTCGACCAGGCATATGATAATTCGAGTGTCGCCTGTTTTAGGAAAACTGTTTGCAGTTGTGGTGCAAAATTGTGAAAGAAAACCCAATCGGGTATTTATATAATGTTGTTAATATGTCGTAGTGAAAATTACAAGATCAATCGACTTACCTGTAAGGAAGATCGATCGGAATTATCCGAGCATCTCCGCCATCCCTCATTACACTTTGTAGTATACAACTTTTTCCCAGTCGGTACAATTTTTAAAGAAGTTATCTAAAAACATGGTGATTCAGCCGACCCTGGCTAGCCGCTCGAGCTCATGCATCGCCTTGATGCGTCATTACAATTTTGGTTCGTGAGATTTTTGATTACATTGCATTTGGGGTGATAGGGAGAAGGTAAAGACTGGGTGGGTTTGTAATGAGGGATGGCGGAGATGCTCGGATAATTCCGATCGATCTTCCTTGCAGGTAAGTCGATTGATCTTGTAATTATCCTTCGCATCTCCGCCATCCCTCATTACACTTTGTAGATGTTTAAAGTATTTGCGATGTAATCTACATTAACTGAAAACTGCGAGTTTTCTGTAGTCCTAGATTTGTAAGGCCCTTTTTATAAACTAAAATTCAAATTTATAACCATTAGATTTAATAACACACATCATGAAGGTACATATATCATGTTTAACGCTTAACTGATATTAACCTTTAACTTATTTTTAATACTATACCAATCTTCTTATGTAATATGATAACAAGTTGGTAAGTAAGTTATAATTGTAGCTTAATATTTATATGATTCCTTAGAGTTTATGGTTCAATAAACAAGATGCCAATCCAGTGGGATTACCCACGCCAAGTTTTTTATAGAATTTCGAGAATACTTTTGATTTTTCTGTCGAGCCAGCTGTCTTCTGAATGGTTTGTAATGTAACTCCCATTCTTTGAGCTGCTGAAGTTGCCCCGTGTCGCGTGCTGTGTGCCCCAAAGATTTCCGTGTTTATACTGCTGGCTTTTAGTATTAACTTGACCCATCTGCTAATGGTTTGACTGTTTTCTGGGTGATAGGACTTTTTGTGAGTGAGTATTACATGTTGTTTGGTTTTGCTACTTGTGGTATCGATTGCATCTACAAATGCAACGATCTATTAGCATATTTACAGTATCTGTGAATGCCGTAATTTCTGTTTTTGAACAAAAAAATAGGTATGTTCACCAGCTGCAACTGCAATTGCAGACAGTAGAGGGTACGATCGATTGTATCTGCTAATACAACGAACTATTCACCTTTTATTGACTGGTAGCACCCTTTTTCCTTTTGTGCGTTCTATGTAAGTCTCTAATAGTGTGGCTATACATAGTTCAGGTTGATTATTAAAATAAGGTAATATCAAACTAGGTTGAAGCCTGTTTAAGCCACTTGCTTTTATTTTATCCGGGAATCTGATTTCAATTATGTATTCATATTTTAAAATATAGTCTATTTTTACTTCCGGGTTGTCCGTGATTTGTGTACCGTTATTAGTATTAAGAGTGTTACTAGCTTTAAAGTTAGATTTGTAGATTTAAGAACTCTGAGGGTACATGTTCTTTGAGCGCTGTAGAACTGAGTAGGAATCCCAAGTAATTGAGTATTTTGATTTTGGGGGTCTTATGTTAAATGTTCCATTGAGAAACCTTTTTATAATCGCTTCGTCTTTTGTTTGAGTAGGATGACTCCGAAGACAACTGAATGTTTAGGAGCTCAAGAATAAGTTTAAGGTTTTATTATATATTTGTTACCGCTTAGAAAAACAGAAATTGCCCTATTTATTGTAAGTATTTCCGTATTGTTTGAGGGCGCTATCTGTCAATGAAGAAATAAACACTTTTATCGCTTCATTAGGTACGCTTTATTATAGAAAAGCTCTCCTGACAATGAGGAAGTTTCATCAATTTTTTTTTTTATTTTATTTTATTTTATTATTGCTGATTTCGATAGCCCATGAAAAATAAGTGAACACGTTTTTTTTTCTTTTTTCCCTACGCCGAAAAATTAGGCAGATACAACGCCTTGAGATGTGCATATGACGTCATAATACACATGAATTGTTACGTCACACCATGCATAGTATCTATATATACAAAATTAAAAACTGGTATAGCTCTTGTAATATTCATCTTTAGTGGAAATAAAAAAATACGTATCCATATTTTTTTTTCACTGTTCTATAGTTTGCAATAAAAAATAATCAGTTTAATTTCTCAGGAAACTTCCTAAATTCCCTACAGCCAGAGACATTTTCTTCCACAATGGTTGTTTCTCTCCGCAAGGATATGCGAGTAAGTATTTTTCAGGGTAAAGATAATAGACTGTTCTGCCAGTAGGTCCCTTTTCTCTTGTATAAACCCCAAAAGTGAGCATGGTTGCGGGGAAATAACTACGCTTATTTCGGAATTTATATAAAACCTAAATCTTGTAATGTTTATGTAATTTTATTTATACTTTTAAGCAATTCTCTTTTGAATTACCAATAACTAGCCAATTGTCTAAGTAGAGCACAGTTTTTATACCGTTTAATTTTACATATCTTACAACTGGTTTCAGTTTTGTGAAAAGATATGGAGCTGTACATAAACCAAATGAAACACAATTAAATTGGTATAGTACGTTGCAAAAAACGAATCTTAATAACTTTTTTGACTACTGTGCATAGGGATAAGGAAATATGTTCTTTAAAAGATCAGTTTTCCCCAAGAATGCGTATTTTGAAATTAAATTTTTTGCCGTCCTATGTAGTCTTCTACTTTGCTAACCGGAGTGGTGCCCTATTGAAAGGGATTTTATAATTCTGTACCCACTCTATTATTGAACTGTTTACCTTTAATTTCTGCTAATTTTGAACGTATAATTCTAGTTCAGACGGTTGGCTAATTAAATTATTGGAAGGGAGGGCTAAGGCACTAATCCCACAGACTATAGTTGTTTCTGTAATTGATACAGTAGTTGTCTTGGCAGGATTTAGTACTCTCTTCGAGATTTAATTTTGATGGTCTGAGGACATTGCTGGATACTTCTCTATCATACTGTTTTTTTTTTATCTTTTAGTCCTTTTAATAAGTAATTGTCCCATCTAAACTATCTGAGTATGTAGTTCTGGCCTCGGAGGTGTGATTTCGTCGTTTTTTTTGCCTTTGTTCAGGACCGTCTGGTGCTTCTGATGTTGGTAAGTCTGATTCGGATAAGTTATTTCCTCAGCTAGCGTGAGAGGACCTTCTAATGCATCTGCAAATGCAAAAGAGTTTCCTTGGTTTTGCTACTTATGATATGGATTGCATCTGCCAATGCAACGATCTATTAGCCTATTTACAGCATCTGCAAATGCTGCAATTTCTGTTTTTGAACAGAAAAATAGGTTCATGAATATGTTCACTATCTGCAACTGCAATTGCAGACAATGGGTACGGTCGATTGTATCTGCTAATACAATGAACTATTCACCTTTTTGCTTGCTGCTTAACCCTGGTTATGCTTTCGACTGCATCTGCAAATGCAACGATTTTTTAGCATATTTACAGTATCTGCAAATACTGTAATTTCTGTTTTGAATAGAAACCAAGAGTGTAATAATTCGCTACCTCCAATGCAATTATTTTATGTAAGAGGTTTGCAATAGTATGGTGGTTATTTGTTTTTGTATCTGCAAATACAAAGCACTATACCGTTTTATTTTTGTCAGTACATATATCCTTTACATCGGCAAATGTAGGGATATAGTGTGCCTCTAACTACTTTTATATAATATACCTACTGGGGTGGAGGCTGTTGGGGGCCCTTCACATCTGCAAATGTGAAGGCCAATTTTAGTTAAAGTCATTCGCATCTGCAAATGCGAATTTGTAAATAGGTCTTATTATTATTTATTAACATCTCCTGCAAGCAATGTTTATTCCAATTTTTTCCCTCACCGGACGGCTTATGTCAACACGAATTGTTTAAAAATAATGCGTTCCGGTATTACATTGCACAAAGCCGAACGATAACATTCCGCCTTTTTCCCTTAATTTTGAGTTAGTTTTGGTTAGCACTTTTAGTTCTTGTTGATTGAGCCTCCGTTGCGAGCAAAGCCAACGGAGGGCCATGCAAAGCTATAATAATACCCAACTTGGGATTTAGTCGCTCGTAAATTATGCGTCAGCTTGCCTTTGTGGCTATAGTTTTTAGAGGTTAATTTCGTGAGAAAAGGGCACTCTTCGACTTACTCAACATTTTTAATTTTTGTTTTGTTAATACAGTAATAGCAATAATTACAATATACATAGTCCTTATTCCTCTAGACAGTGTTGAACACTGGCATTGAGAATAATTGCATTTTAGTAATAATAACAGTATGATTTCCTATCAACTCTCTAGTATTGTAGCTATGAATATCCTTTGAAAATATTATGATAATATTTTAATTTTGAGTTTTATTTATTATCCTGTATATAAGTTTATTCTGTTCAAATTTTAATACCTTATGTAATTGTACTCTTAAATTTTCATATAGATCTGCAGTATGAGTCAGTGGATCATAATTAAATATAACTTTGTTTTTTATTTTGCAATATTTGCATCTAATAGAATTGTAGTTTATAGTCCCACATATACCCTATACGGGGATCAAATATCGAAAAACGAATGATACGAAGGCGTTATAACCATTTGTTTCTATTTTTTATATTCCTTTATATGGTATAAACGTTTTATTCTATGTAAAACATTAATAAATGTGCAGGCCGACCGGTATATATTTCCTCCTTTTGATTGTGTTATGCAAACACTTTTTGCGATTGAATAGTATTTCTTTGGTAGGATATACGATTAAACGAGATTACTAGAGAACGGTTCGAATAGCTCGTATCGTTAACTGTTGCTTATTACTTATATTCATTTCAATATAATATATTTCTATTCCGCATATATTGTTTGATTCTGTGTAATTGTGCAGACGACAAATAAATGTAACAATGTTTTGTCATGCCCTCGTATATAAATAACAGTTTGTTAGCATAATTCAAATCGCAGTGAGCACATTTAATTTTTGTTTACTGCTTCATTCGCATTTATGACTGTAACCCGTTCGCACTCTATTTTATTCTATTAAGTATAGTTAGTTTTAGAAGTTTGAGAGTATTTTCCATTTCAATTTTATTAAGTAAAAAAATAAGGGTTACAAGTGTGATATTTATTCATAATAAGTACTACAGTTTAGTATTATACACATTTAGTTTGCTTTTATACGAGAGATTCTGTTTTTATATATTTAAGATAACCAGGTATTTATGTATATTTGAAATTTTGGCATATAATCTTATATGGACTCACCCCCTGATTCGCTTCTTCCGATGAATATTGCCCCCTTTTTTCGCCTCCTTTGCGAGCAAGACGTATCACTAACACTTCACTATACTAGAAATACGATTTCAAGGCATTTTTCTTCTTAAAACCAAAATAAAGAACCGATTTACGGATTCTTGCTTGTCAACGACCGGTACAAAATTGTAATGACGAATCAAGGCGATGAGCTCGAGCGGCTAGCCAGGGTCGGCTGAATCACCATGTTAGATAACTTCTTTAAAAATTGTACAGATTGGGAAAAAGTTGTACACTACAAAGTGTAATGAGGGATGGCGGAGATGCGAAGGATAATTTTGCTGGAACTTTCATAGCGCTTTAATCATTAGATATAACTCCTTAGTGGTAGATATGTGCTATATTGTTGTGGAGGATTCATGCTTGTGATACAAATTGTTGCCTATTTCTCCACCTCAGTTTTAGACTTTAGAAGAAGGCCGATTTGGCTATCGGCTTAGGGTGTAAATTACACAAGTGCTAATTTAGTGACCCTAATGATGTTGAGTGAGGTGTCTTCCTTTAGAACTTTTAAAATGTCAACATAAACTTCATCTGATCTGGGTGATTTGCCGGTCTTCGAAAGTGATAGAGCATATTCTACTTCAGATCTTGTTATGTAAAAAAAAGCTTCCGGATATATCTATCCCATTCCTCTAACTTTTCCACTGTTGATGCTAGAATATTATTCTGCTCGTCCATTAATACACGGTAGTTTATATTTTTAAAATTTTCAGCTGCTTCTTTCACTTTCTTGTGCGGATTAAATGAGTCATGTCGATCTTTTAGTTCCTCTATCTGATAGCAACGCTCAGATAACCAAGTGTTTTTTGCTGATCCAATCTTGTTTCGAATCTCATGCTGTAGTACACTTCCTTCCATATTCTTGAGTACATTTCCCTTTATATATTCTTCTGGTGTCCATTAGTTTCAATATTTCGTCGGTCATCCAGGGCTGTTTTTTTTCTTTCTCGCATGTCCGGTTTAAAGTGTCTCACACCCGTTTCATTCACTGAACGTTTTATTTGCTCCCATGTTTGTTCTATATCCATGTTTAATTCATTCGTGCGCTCTCGGAAGCTGGGCTAATTTAGTTATAAGTACTAAATTAGCCAACTGATATTGCATTTGACTGATTGATCTGCTAACTTCCGAGTATCTAAGCTTTGATCCCTTTGTGACTTTAATAATTTCCTTAGTTTTAAGTCTATAACAGTTACCAATAAATTGTGATTTGTAAATACTTCTGCACCAGGGTATGTTTTGGTGTTCTTAATGGCATTTTTATACCTTCTGTTTAGGTGTAAAATATTATCTATTTGGTTTTTACGTTTTTGTCGGCATTTGAAGTCCAGGGGTAGAGGCGTCATGGATGGTGCCTAAAGTGAGTATTTGTTATAATAACATTCTCTTCTTGACAGAATTTCACCAACCGGTCACCCCTTATGTTTGGGTACCTAGACCGTGGTTTCCGACTATGTCTTCTCGCCGTCCATTGAACACTTTTCCGTTAAAATCGCCCCTCACTATATTGATTTCAGCTGGCTTAGTATGGTTAAGTGTCCGCTTTATATCACTGCAGAATACCCCTACGTTGTCGGCAGATGCGTCACGTGTGGAAGCATACACTGGGATTACATTGGTTAATATGGGAGTAGTTTTTATTTGCATTTTAATTACTCGATCTGAAAGAGGTATGACGTTCCTTATAGCTTTATCAACCTTCCGACTGACAATAACACCCACTCCATTCCAGTGTCAGGGATCATCGTTACCCGAGTACCAAACGTGATATCCATCTATTTGACAGCTACCAGAGATAGGTCATCACATCGCGCTGATCCCGAGAAGGCTCACCCTTAGTCTTTTCATTTCTCTATTAACAGTGTATGTTTTCCCACTCTCGAATAAGCTACGCACATTCTAATTTGCTATCTTACTCACGACTGACCAGGGGGATTCTTAGCACTCCCTGCCCATTTAAGTGCTGCCGGGGACTGGGTGTCTTGCTTTGTCTGTGTCCAGTCATGCTTCAGATTTTCCTGAGGATAATACTAGTTTCCCGTTGCCTTTCTAGCGCAGTATCATAGCCGGGTTAGGTCATTATGATTGCCGCCCTGTGATTGTTTAATATCGAAATCATTTTTCTGTAGCCTCGATATAGTGATGGCATAGCTGCTGCACCACGCCAGGTCCTCAATTGATACGCGGTTGCGTATTTGGTCAACCTTATACACCTCTATCCTGCATATCTACAGGAGTTTCCCTTATTAGCCATTGGGACATACCGCGCATCGTATCGGAGTTGAGGACTCCCCCGCGCCTACACCTTCTGTGCGAAGTGATAGCTCCCTCTTACTTAGTTCAGGGGCAACTCTTCACACAGACTAGATCGGCACACGGAAATGCTCTTGCATTTTGTAATTGTTGTCTTTTTGAGGTTCTATACATTCATAAATAATAAAGAAATTTATTTAGACTGCACAAATTACAGGTAAATCCACTTAATAAATGTACAGTTAAGGTACGGGTTTTTCAATACGTCGCGTCGCGTCGATGAGAAACGCTGAACCAGTTGATTATTTGTGCAGGAGTACTAATCTAATTCAGCATGAATTTCAACAAGATTATTATTATATGTTTGAGACATCTGTTTAGTGGAGACAATGTAGTATTAGTTATTATAAATATAACATTTCTAGGTCTCAATCTAAGATCGGATACTTCATAATTTATATATTGGAGTAGTTCTGTTGTATCTAGTTTGTTACGTATGATGTTATAAACAAATACCAAATTCATACATGTTCTTCGTTTCATTAACCTATCTATATTAAACTCCTGAAGTTGTGCAGCATATGATATAAGAACTGGGTAACTGGGATAAATTCTCTTATAAATAACTATTATGTTTTTTGGAATAATTCAATTATTTTTAAAGATGTGACTAATTTTCTCTTTCATTTTCCAGTTCTTTTAAATCTTTTTGGTTCATTAGGGTCACTAAATTAGCTCTTGTGCAATTTACACCCTATGGTCAGACCTGAGGTGGAGAAATAGGCAACAATTTGTCTATAAAAACCCTGAGTGTTACATCGACCTATAATTTATAACCTTATTTAACATATTAACTCTCTATAAGTTATTTTGCCCCAAGCCCACCAAAATGTGGTCCACTGACAAGATTAATAAATTCGATATTTAGAGCGTTAATAAGAGAATGAGTCTTAGCAGATTTTTCATTTGTATTTAAATTGCTATTACCACAAAATGTATGTTTCGCCTTATAACTATTACTAGTCAGTATAAAAAATCGTTAATCAAACTTTTCGAAGTGATATGAAAAGAAAATTTACTGTTTGTTCTGAACAGGCCTTTCAAATATCCTTTTAAGTGAATATTTCAAATCTCTAGATAAATTCACACTAGTCTAGACTAATTATAATTAGAAAAAGTAATAATATGTTTACGCAAGGCGAACAAATAGACGATCTTAATACCTTGACGAGAAAATATATCAGTTGTTTGTTCATTCTTCTTATTCACTTTTACATTTTGATAGAAAAATAGAGTGTAGATTAGATGATAGGCTTGGTTTACACAACATTAACTGATTTTTTTATTGTTATTAATTTAAAATTCTTAGTATTTTTCCAGGAACTTAATCAATTGTGTCTTTTTGCGATGGGGCAATATAATAGATGTCTGGAACATGTTTGCATCTGTGTTATTTTCTTCAGTGAAAACTTGTTTAAACTCATTGTGACTGGACAACTTCTCACCACATTAGTTAACCGTAAATGCGTTAAGGAAAAATTTAGTTGCTGACCGTTTATCAGTTAATTCATGCATGAATATCGATAATCGTAAATTACTTTTGCGTAGAAAAAGACGATGATGGCAGATATATTCCTAGACTTCTTTTTTGTATATTTTTTCTCTATCTATAATTGCAACTTTCAAGTTGCAATTGGCCCGCGAATTGAGCAAAAATGTAGCTTTATACAAAAATAGTAGACAGTGACACATTTTTTAGAAGTCTTTTCTGCTAGCATGAATGATGATGTTCTTTGTTTTTGTTGTTAAGTGTTCGGTTAGGCTAAGTATAAAAATCTCACAATTTTGCAGTACATTACAAATTTAAAACGAATCTGAACGTCTGAACTGTGTTTTTTAAGGTTCATGATAGTTAAGCAGTAGGTATTGACGAAACAATTCTTGAATTAAAATAATTTTTGGCATAATTATCAGTGAAAATGGCCGCTGAACGAGATATTAATTTAAAAGTCACTACTGAAGTAGAAAGATTTCCATACTTGTATAATTTTAAATTATCAGACTATTCTAGAAAAGACATAACTGAAAAGGCATTGAGTGAAATTTCAAAGAAAACGAACTTATCAGGTATGTAACATCACAGATCTATATAGCTATATAGATCTGTGGTAACATCAATTTTATTAATTTTTAGTATACAGATCGAAGCACTTTAACAGTAATGTTTGCAATGATTTTATAAAATAGTTGGTCAAATATTTTCGCAGTGTCGATGGACCTGACGTTGGTTGTAAATGAATAACTTCTTGCAGGGGAGTATTATTTTGGGGCCTATTTGGAGTTCTTGTTGGTTCAACAAATGATGCTGTATACTATAACTACTATAACCTTCCCGTTTTTGGACAAAATTGTGTAAAACACAAACAGCTTTGATTACATTTACGATATCTTCCATTTTGCTGCAACGAGTTGGCGAGCCCAGTACTCGGAATTTTTCTGCCATCATACCAAAGCTGCAATCAATGGTGGGTATGGCACGATATACCCTATAATTAAAAATTCTTTTTTTGTTATCTAATGCCGTTAAAGGATATGGCCTGATCGTGTATCGCTTCAACGGAAATGCATTGTTTCCGACAAAATAAAACGGAAAATCTTGATGTGTTTCATCATTGGGCAAGGGTGAACTTTCTGGAATATGAAGGCCATTTCTTTCTAGCCAATAATGCAATCGAGATTCTCTAAATATCTCGCCATCGTTATTCCTCCCAGCATATCCAATTTCTACCAGAGTAAATAAGCCATCAGCGTCACACACTGCCATTAAAACAATTGAATGATATTGTTTATAATTAAAGTTAGTTGAGCCAGAATTGGGAAATATTTCAATCCGAATATATTTCCCGTCGATCGCTTCTAGACAATTGGGAATGTTCCAGAGTTCATGAAAACGCCTAAATATGTTTTTCCAGTTCTCAGTATTTGGTACTTTCATGCACTCATCTTTCAACTTCTCCCATATAATAAGGGTTGTGTGAGCCACGACTTGTGCTACAGTACTGTGCCCTACTTGAAAATATATTGACAGAGATATGAAGCTATAACCAGTTCCTAAGTACTTGAAAAAATAAAAACCATAATAATAAGAACTATGCTCACAATAATAGTAATAATAAAATCTATTTTTACTTCCCTCGTCCCGAAAGGAAGTACATATTGTAATCACCACAAAATTCGACTTCGAGATTTTTTTTAAATCTTATCTTTTGAGGTCCCTAGATCACAAGAAACACACACTCAACTCCGTCGGTCTGTCTGTTAACGCTCTAGCTCAGTAACGGCTAAACCTAGGAAAGCTATTTTTGGCCACGAAATTGGTCTCATGAGCAAAAAGTTGCCATTTTTTGGAGTTTCCGTTTTCGTTGTCGTTGATTTTTAATTTGTTTTTGGGACTCAATTTCATTAAATTTGTGCTCAAACATATTTTGTCTAATATTTTGAGAGGTTCTTATTTTAGAGAAATATTTTATATTTGAAACTTTTACAGTTATTTCTACTCTACAACATGCGACTGAAAAATTTGAGATTCGACGTTTCGCTTCTGGTGCACCATCATCAATTTGATATTTTTAAATACGGACCTAGGGTTTTTTATTTTATTTTTTAATAGAGTTTTTATCCTCTTTACAATGATGTATTATTCAAACATGTTCGCTTCTATTTTCGAATAAAAATCTATCATGGTTCTTTGATGGTTATTTTTAAATAAAAAAAGTGGAGTAGGCGAGGAAATTCGTAGATAAAGGCATTTACCTTTTTTTGGTAAATGCCTTTACCTACGTTTCCTGAATGCAAAGGAAAATGGATATTAGATTAGCATTTGTACGAACCCTGAAGCCAGCTCCGAGTGGTTCCTCAGCAAAATGAAAAAAACCGTACTGTCTTTATACTGTCTAATACAACTGAATCACCAGGGAATATTGAGTGCCCACCAAATCGTTCAGAAAGTCATGTCTCACCTCAAGAACAAGAGAATGCCCCAAATAATGATGAAGAATCACCTCCGCCATCACCATCGGAAGCTGTTTTGAATGATAATCACCCAGCCGACAATGATATTCCTACAGCTTCAAATACGTCGAAGAATCCGCATATCACCACAGCAAAAAGGAAAAGAAACAACCAATCTAGATAAATCATTCTAGACTACTTACAAAATAAGAATAAAAAATACACGACCACTGATGATGAAAAAAAGGTATCATCTACTCAGCCTATTACCGGACATCAAATCACTTAACGAAAATCAGATGCGTCAATTCAAAATAAAAGTTCTGCTCCTAATTGAAAATATTAAGAGAAACTCAGAACCGCCAACACCAACACCATCTCCAAATACCCCAGTTAACTTAACGCACATTTCTCCATCGCCTCAAAACACATACACTTCTTCAGCAGAAACTGATTCTCATATATCACTTCAGTCGTTCCAAGGCGCAAGTCAATCAGCTACTAGTCCAACATATGCAAATATGTATTCCAATGTCTTTTCCGTTGCTTCATCATATAATTACGGGGACTCTGAGATTTTAGTGACCCATATCGAGATGAATCAGCCAACAGATCTTTATCAGTATGAAAGGGAAGAACAATCTAATTGCGAAACATCCGACTATGTTCCACGAAAAGTACCCTTTTGGAGAAAATAATAAATGTAATTTCTGTTAAACTATAAGTATTAAGTATTTGTTTTTCAGGTCATTTCGCATTCTTACCTTAATTTTTTTTAAATCGCTAGAAAGTATTAATTATTGTACTTGTATAATACTATTAAAAATGTTGTTAAAAAAAGAGATTTTATATTTTTTATTTTAAAAACAAATTCTTACCTAAGCGACGTCTTCTTCACTTGACATCTTTAAAAGAACTAACAATGGTTTTGTGTCGCGTATTATGCACTGATCTATACGAATGGATACGAAATGGCTAATTTACGACGTCGAAATGTAAACAAACTCTAGCAAATCTCGGGATGATTGCGTTTGCGCACTGTAGCAATGCTTATTGTAATTCGAGAACGTGAGCAGGTCCGTACTTGTAAATTTATTTTCTTTATTATGGTATAACGTTTTTTTCCTGAATAAACACAGATTTTTTTTCCCCAATTAATTAAAAAAAATTGAACCTAGCCCCGGAGAGTCGCGTTACAAAGCCCGGCCCTTGTCGTGGGGTCGTTTGAGCGCCACCCGTTCTAGCCAGCTAAACGGAAAACGCTCGGCAGGTGTTGTACCGAGTGGCTAGATTCGCTCATAAAATAAACCGGTTCCTAATTTCGAACTATCCAAAAAAATGAGAATAATTATGGCACTATAATCAACCAACTTAACCTATCAAAAAAAAAACACAATCTAAAAATTTCATGGACACTATATTTGCTACTAAATCCTTTTTTTTTGCAAACACAGCAACAATCTATCTGGAGAAAATGGTTATACTAAAAATGTGGTTGAGTAGACAAAAGAATGTTAAATGACTTAAAGTAATTAATGAAATAAATAGAGTACAGTATGAAGATTGTACGTACGGAGACCAATTCAGTTGGAAAAACTTCGGTTCTATATGCCTTATCACTAAATGCACGCAGACTAAGCTTCTTACAACTAGGTAGGCGTGCGCTAATAGCTGCACTGATGGTGATAATATGCCGCAATGAACGGACACAATGATTAGATCAAAAAGTTAATAAAAGCACCAGATCAGATTAAAACTATGGTTAGCTTGATTCATATGATAAAAAGATAAATTCAGAGCGGTTATATCCGCCGACTAATTAATACAAAGAATGAAGTTATCCAGCCGCTTGACTTTTAAAATGAGAAAACAACTCAAAGCAATTAGATTAACTGGTCCGATAAACTAGTGAATAAATGTAAATTAAGTTAATTAAAATCAATGAGCTACCTCAATTCAATGTTTGATTTATATCAATAAAAGCAAACGAACAGTAAACATAAGACACAAAACTTATACCCAAATCCCGTCGTCGAACTCTGTCGATGACCTCTAGTGCGGGAACCACATGTTAAGGCCCTTCGTCAGCCTTCCAGGGAAAAAAGTTGTGAACTTGCTTCCGGCCTTTTAGAGAACAAGTTGCAGTTCTTTAATTAAAGTTCTGGCCCAGCAGAAGAAATTAGTTCATCAAGTAAACCTGGCCCAGCAGAAGAAATTGGTTCATCAAGTAAACCTGGCCCAGAATAAGAAATTGGTTCATCAAGTAAACCTGGCCCAGCAGAAGAAGTTCTGGCCCAGCAGAAGAACCCTCACTCGGACTTGAGGGTGTATTAGAGGAGATTCGACGGGCTCGGTCTTATAGGACGAACGTGGAAGCCGCTAGTACAGCTTGTAGAGCCCGAAAAATCGGTCGTGTTAAAACACAAACAGAAACCACACAGTAAATCCCCTATCAAAGGGTTGTATTATATCACAATACTCAAAACGTGCAGTTTCTCGCTATACTGGCAAACGTTCCCCAGGCGAGCAAACTAGAAAAGACTTCTCTAACGTTCCGTCTTCCGTCAATTTGCCTTAAATTAAATACGGCGACACAACTAGTAATGGGCTGAAAACTTGACGAGTGATTCGATACAAGGAATAATTCTTAGAAAATAGACGCCTTAATTCTCGCTTATTATCATGATAAATGACGGCGGAAGCCACGAATAGTGAGCTACAATTACATTCTTCCAGAAAGGCTAGGAAATGCTCTAACAGAAATAGTAAACCTTCAAAAATCTAAATCGAGAATGACAAACGCGCGATAGTTAGCCCATCTCTATTATTCCGTGACTAAGGTCACAAAAACTACTAGGTACCAAAAGTACGGATCAACAAATCAAACGCAGCGTTTTTTTTTGCAGGCTAATAGAATTCATTAGAAATATAAATCGACTCGCTGGCTGTTTATGATAATATAATGGAAATCAAGCCAAGTTATTTTAATAATAAGATACATACATCGCTTATCAACTAAAATAGATAATCACAATGGACTAAGAATACAAATATATAGCTAACCTATACTTAAAATATAGGCAATTCTACATTGGGAAAAGAGGCAATTTCAAGCTAATTATTAAATTCAGAAGTAATAAACCGATGAGTGCAAAATACAGCATAATTTTTCCTTAAATGCGGCATATAAATGAAATTTTAAAATTGGCTGTTGTCGATATTAAATTCGTCGCTCTATAGACAAAACACTCGGGCGACCCATGACTCCAGAGAAACCCATAAATAAGGGCACTGTTTATTTATGTGTCAGGTTACAGCGATAAGCTTGAGAATATTGGATAGGAACTTTTTAGGTGGAGGGCAGTCTGGGATATGATGACGATATAAACTGATGTTTTAAGATCGCTTGTATGTGCATTTGAATTAAAATAATTTAAAGTTGTATTTTCGAGTGTTTTCTTACAAAGCAGCGGTGGGATACTAAAAACCTTTCGTGCTGTGCCGTAGTTACTGAGTTGATTGCAAAATGGGGAAATTAAAATCGAAAAATAAGAGCGCGAAAGTAAAAAGAAAAAGCAGTTGTTCCGGAAAAGTGCCGAAACGCAGAAAACATGATGTGTCGAGTAGTAGTAGTACTAGTTCTTCTGGTTCGGATGTGTCCGTGTTGTCTAAATCCAAAGATTCCCGATATGTGTCAAAACAAAAATTTGATCTAATGAAGCAAGAGCTTATTAGTTTACGACGTCAGACAACGATTCGGGCCGGTGATGAACTTTTAATCCCGATATTCGATCCGTCACGTGATGAGATGCAAGTGGAAAAGTGGATAGAAAAAGTGGACTGTTTAGCGGAAAAATACATGTGGGATGACGATACAATTATTAGGATCATTTCTGGACGTTTAAGAGGAAACGCTCGTCAGTGGTATGACGAAAATATCAAGTACGACGCGAGTTGGAAGGAGATGAAGGCAACATTAATAAAACATTTCTGTAAGTTCGTTCCATTTTCAAATTTGTTAAAGGAAGCTGCAAATTATGAGGCAAGGCCTGATCAAAATCTAGGCGATTATTGTTTCCAGAAACTATCAAAATTAAGAGCCCTAAATTTGCATATTCCCGATGCTTATTTAATTGATGCCGTAATAGGCGGTATAAATGACGCAAATATTGCACGCACTATTAGAGCGGCACGACATGACGATGCGAACATTTTATATGCCTATTTAAATACGATGGGTGATATGGCGGCAGTGTTAAAAGTGCCAGTTTTAATTTTTACAACTCAAAAGTACATGATATGCCAAGTACTAGTAAAAGCAATATAAATTCAAAATTTCCATCATTAAATCGGTATCAGCAGGGCAATAACTTTTTGAATCCCACTGGAAAAGTACAGTCATGTTTTAATTGTGGGGCCCCAGGACACATTTTCAGGGATTGTAAGAAACCTAGACTGGAGTGTAGGCATTGTAAAAGGTTGGGTCATTTTAAAAATCAATGCCCCTTTATAAAAAATGAAGTTCAACAAGTAGAAACGTTAGTGTCTACATTGCCCAAAAATAATATTTTAAGCTGATTGCTCGCATACATGGGAAAAAGGTCAATTGCCTAATAGACTCAGGTAGTTCAAACACCCTTATTAAGTGGTCCATGGCAAAGTTTACAGAATATAATATTCTGTAAACTTTGTCCATGGCACAAAAACTGGGACTCTTAGTTAAAGACTTGAAAAGTGTGACATGTAGTTTTATGGGTACTTCCATGAATAATCGATCATTCTGTGAAGTGTATTTAACTATACAGGGTGTTTCAGCCTTAGTAAACGCTATCGTAATTCAAGACGAATATCTAAATTATGATTTATTGGTTGGATGAGACTTTATTAATCAGGAACATATAGTGATGATTAAGCGGAAAAATCGATTGTCGTTTCACCGCTTATTGCCCTCTGAGAAACAATTTATAAATTTAATTGACGTATGTGACGGTGCTTTTGATATACACTCAATTTGTTTTGGTAACATTTTAACGGGTTTTAAAGAGCAATGTGTTGATTTATTATGCAAGTTTTCTGATTGTATTTCATCCTCAATGAAAAATCCGGGGAAGACTAATACTGTCGAAATGGAAATAAAATGTATATGTGAAACACCTATCGTACGCTATCCTTACCGTATGCCTGAAGTAGAACGAGAGACCTTGCGTAATATTATAGAAGAACTACTGGATAATAATATTATTCGCGAGTCATCCTCTCCCTATGTATGGCAAAAGTTGCATTTATTATAGCAAACGTTGCACTCGTTATGGCAAAAGTTGCATTTGTTTATAGCAAAAGTTGCACTCTTTAT
>JAEQML010062609.1:0-24158 GCA_016904865.1 Pissodes strobi | reverse complement strand
TGCATCCTTCTTTTCCTCTCCAATTGTGCTTTGTCTTGTTCCAGGCCTAGTTATTTAGTTCCTGAGAGATTTGCCTTTTACTTAAGCCCAGACCAGGTTCTGGACCGACGAGGTGACTCATTGAGCCTTATCTTGCCAATTCATCGGCCCGTTCGTTGCCCTCGATGCCACTGTGCCCTGGAACCCATCTGAGTCTTACTTCCTTGCGCACAGCCAATCTATCTAGGGCGTCTCTACATTCCTGAACTAGCTTACAGCTTGCCCTGGGTCTAGGGATCGCCCTGAGAGCGGCTTGACTGTCAGAGTAAATATATATACTCTCTACACCTTCTGTTACCTTCGCCTTGGTTGCTACTTTCAAAATAGCAAACACCTCCGCCTGGAAAACAGTGGCTTATCTCCCCAGCGAAGTGCTTTCTCCTGATTTAGTGTTGTCTAGGCATACACCGGCTCCGGATAACTGTGTATTAGCCATCCATGAGCCGTCAGTGTACCATGCGTGTACACCGCTCGGCGTACGTACCTGGCCTGACAGCCACTCTTCCCAAACCAAACCTAACCCATGGTATGCCCAAAATGAAGAAAAAATACCTTTAACAAACATAATAATAAAACCGACAGAAATTGAACCCCGGGCCGCACCATCACATACCCAGCATCTAACCACTGAATCACCAAGCACTTCCAGACAATTCATTGACAAGCATCTAAGGATAGGGCTAAATTTTCGATGCGAAACCGTACATGTGCAATGGCGAAACAAGAATAGTAGGTATTATTATGCCTTTGCATGGCCCTCCGCTCGCTTCGCTCGCTACGGAGGCGCAAACGACAAGATTGAACCAAAAATAACCCAAGGCTAACCCAAAATTACGAAAAAAGTAAATTAATAAAAAACAAACATAACCTTAAAAAACGGTAACCATACATCTGTCGCGACCGACGGAAATCGAACCGGCAACGCAGAAATGACAGGCAGAGGTTTTGCCTTACCTACTGCACTGAAGGAATTTTGCTAGAACGTGAAGACATGGATAATTCCGATACTTTCGGCCATAATACACATGCACGGTTTCGCGTTGAAAATTTAGCCCTGTCCCTAGACGCTTGTATTCATTGCACCGCAAAGACGTTGGTAAACTGAAGGCTCATTAGGTGATGTGCTAGGTCTAGCTCTAAATATTCTATAGCCTCCTCAAGGGCAGCGTTTTCGTTTACTGATATTCTGATATTTGAGGTACCAACGCTTGGTTAAATCTTACACTAACCGAAAATTTTGACAGAAGAATGATCAAATTCGCATTTTCCCCGAATTTTAACAGACGGTGCAAACCATACCTATCACATGGGTACATATGGCAACCTCAGGATAGGCAATAAACGCAGGTCATATTTATCTTTGTCAGTCATTTAAAATGTAGACGTGTTAGAGAAAGACAAAGATAATTATTTTTAACTGTTATAAGTAATGATTAAAACTCGCGTCTACTTACAGCAAATTTTCGACCTTTGGACCTGCGTATTTGGTAGCAGCCCGGTGTTGTCATTCTAATATTTCACTTCGCTCGCTCCGGGGGTGCAACTAAACAAAATTAACCTAAACTAACCCAAAGCAATGCCTAAAATCAAGAAAAAAGAACTTTGAAAATATATGAATTAGCACGTACGCAAGCGTGAAGGCTCAAAATTTCGGTCGGTAGACGCGAATATGTTTAAATGTTCTTATTGTCCTTGTCCTTTTCATTGATTTTTTACGAGACGGGAGACGAGCTGCTGCTTTTAGAGATAAAATACCTAATCTAAGTGCACCTCAGCTTTCCTTGAAGCTTGAAGCCTTTAAAAATTTCAAATTATTCCAGTAAATAATGAATTAATATTAATAAATCACTTGGGGTTTGATGTGTTTGCAAACATACTCATCATTATAATACCATAAACGAGATTTTATTCGAATCGTGCCTTTAAAATATCAAATAAGGCAATTATATCAAGATTAGAACGATTTTTATTGCAGGGCAACCGAATATGCATGTACCTTATAGGTAAAAGTTCACGAAATACATAAAGTCGTACCGTACATCCCATAGAATCGTTTGGTACCCGTCGGTAAAAAGGTCATTGAGAGAGAATAAACGTGAGAACGACACGTTCGGGTAGAAATCAAAATAAATCTTTGAAATTTCACATGAGAATTTTGAAACGGTTAAGTTCCATTATTATTATTTCACTCTAACGTAGGACCGTAGGATGAGGTGGATCCTTACGGAAAGCAAAGGTTATCGGGGAAAAATTCGTTGCTTTGGCACCACGGCTAGGAGCGAAGCTGTTGCCAGGGCATGGAAAACCAACCCTCGTACGCGGGTAGATAAGGTGTAATAGGAATGAACGCTTATCGATATTTGTGTCACGAAAACAATTGCCTATCTTTTGACACGAGAAACAATTTTAAGATTAAAAATTGAAAAGATTTGCTACACGTCCCATTACACATTATTCCCTCATTTTGATACATAACACGATGATGCTATGATATGTATCTTCTTCATTTAACATATGTTGTTCGATTTCCATTGAAGACGCATAGAAACACGTACAATGCAACTCGACTATTATTGCATAATGATAAGAAGAGGAGAGGAATTTTGCATTTTAAAATACCTTTTACGGTGCATTGCGTTCGATAAAACGACGTCCCATAATATCAGATGGCGAGCGCGAGATGTACAGAAGTCGTTGAAAAACCAGGTCAAAACGATTCGATCTCGTTTTCGATTATATTGCATTGCATGTCGATGTCCGACAATAAAGAGACATATGGGTTTCGCCATGATTCAAAGAACATTGTTTATTATTATCATTATTATTGTTATAAGAAATAGGGTAATTTTTATAGTATATTGGTTGGTATACAGTAAAATAGCACTTTTTTTTTGAATTCGTAAGGAAAAGTACCGCCGATAACTCTAGCATGTCAATTTTCAGCCACACAATATGGGGTAAAACACTTGATTTTGCTTTCATACTGCGCCTGCAACTCACTGCATATAGGCAAACGCAAACAAACGAGATGCTACTAGCTACGACAAAATATCGTTCTCTCTTCTTCATTAGTATAGCCTCTTGTAATGCAACAAAGTGAAACAGCGAATAAGTGACGTTGACCGCTCGCCTACTGGTTCCTTGGAAGGGGATCAAATGGCCATACAGTGGGCTAAAATACAAATACACAGTGCACAAAAAAGAGTTTTCTATTTATTTGTCATAATTATTTATTTCTTCGTTTAAACAATAAGTAGGACATAGTTTCGTGTACCTTTGAAGCACATGAAGAATGTGAAATGTGATGCCTCCCACCTTACGGCATTGGCCGATCGTCCACCCACTGACTAACAAAACCACTCTCAAAGAAACCCCCAACCAACTCCGCTTCACCACCCACCCACTCCCCCCCACTACGAAGATCACCTTTTACAAGAATCTCGATAGTGGTGAGGTGATTAGCGGAGAACAAGAATTTTCCTTATTTAGATATCTGTCCCTACCTCTCTACAAATTCTGTAGAAGGTCCTTTCATTCACACTTGCATTCCACCTTTCTTGTCATTCATTCAAAATCCTTTTATTCCTCTCCCTTCTGATCTGTTTACCATTCAGAAGACTAAAGTCCTCCTCATTTCCCCATTCTACCCCACTCATCCTACCTTCGCTTGCTTGTTTATGTGCCTCTTTCATACCCTCTTGCTCCCTGCTCATCCACCCTATGATGACTTGTTTACCCCTGGAGCTCAATGCAGCCACCTCGACATGTATTTTATTTATGAGCCTGTGCGGTGTTTTCTGGTTCTTAAGCATAGATAGTGCCATCTTGGAGTCTGTGTAAAGGTTGAACTGGCCATTCCCATCCACTGCCCTGATCGCATCCAGTCCAAACAGTATTCCACTCAACTCGCCTTGCACGGTGCCTTTTATCCCCTTAACTTTACAGTGTTTTTATAACCCAGTCCCTCCCTCTCTGTACTATACATCCCAATTCCCTAGTGCCCTCGTCCCCTCCCATGTCTACAAAAATATTGTCCCTCTGCTTCCCATCTAAATGCCCAGATACCGTGCAGTGATGTTCCCATCCACACACTCTCTCACTCTCTCGAAGTCCATATAACCTCTTAGCCTCAATCACCCTACTTCTCATCTCATTCCTAACCCCATCAGCGACTATGTTTAGCGGGGGCACCCCAGCTGCCATCTGGAGCGCGTCCGTTGGCACCGTCCTGTAGGTTCTACTCATCATTATCAGAAACATCCTCTGAGGTGCATTCATCTGTCTGCGAATCCTGCTATTCTTTAACCTTCCACCCCATACCTCGCATCCATACATTAATGCGGGCACCACTACCAGCTCCTTGTCAATTCTTCCCTTGTTCCTGCACGACCCTCCCAATTTAGTTGCAATCTCTCCCGCTTTGGCTCTACCCTTCTTGACATGTTCAATGAAATTAAATTTAGGATCAAGCCTTATACCTAAGAAATCAATATTAAGGTCGCATTGCGGTCTTTCCTCCCCCATTAGCAGTACTGGGCCCCTTATGGAACTCGAGCTGCCACAAACATGCATTT
Organism: Pissodes strobi; assembly: GCA_016904865.1. Classification (NCBI taxonomy): domain Eukaryota; kingdom Metazoa; phylum Arthropoda; class Insecta; order Coleoptera; family Curculionidae; genus Pissodes; species Pissodes strobi. Next base: position 19,545 of record JAEQML010062609.1, on the reverse strand, counting down.
GGTCGTGGCCAGATTATACCTTGAGTGGCTTTCACTCTACCAGTCTTTACATATTTGCCATGTGTTTCTCCAACTCTCCAACTACGCTCGATTTCCTTCACCGCTTTCCCGTTAATAACCAACACTTGGTCATCCGCAAAGGCTTGACAAAACACTCCCTCTCCAGATTCTCTTAACTTCCTTATCCACCCTTCCATACACACTATCCAGAGGGTTGGCCCAAGGCTTGAGCCCTGGAGACAACTCGTCTCAGTCTCTCGTTCTTCCATCCTGCTGCGGACCTTCCTGTCTTCCAGGAAGTCCCACAGCATCTCTCTCATTCGACCTGGCATGTCTATCCTCTGCATCTCCCTATCCACTTGGACAGGCCACGCCAGGTTAAAAGCTTTCACAACTAGTGAGTGCTTTCACCCTTCGAATTTCTTCGATTACTCTCTCAATCGCCTGGATAGTGTCTATACCGTTCCTGAATCCGTATTGCTCATCACTCATTTTCCCTTCCCTTTCATACCACTCTCTCACTCTAACATTCACTATTTTATCAAGCACTTTACCGCGTGTTGGGAGTAGGCTTATCGACCTATACCCACCCGTCGCTTTCGGGATCCAGCATATCTTAGCTTTTTTCCACACCCTGGGAAAAGATGATATTCTCCCACATTGTCTATATAATTTTAATACCCAATTCTTCTTTGCCCTCCAAATGTGTGTCATTGTCTCATTCGGTATATTGTCCAATCCACTTGCCTTGTTTCTCTTTAGCGATGCTATAACCTCCTCCTCCTCTTTTTCCTCTATGTCCCTATCATAACTACTTTGTTCATATCTATGTCCTCTGCCTTCCTCATAGAGCTCCTTCCCAACTTTTTCTGTGTTGCTCAGGTCTGGATGATATTCTTTTATCAGAAAAAGGTCTAGATATTTCTTTTTGTAATTTCCCTTCCTCCTCTGTCCAGTGTCGCTTTTTCTCCCTTTGCTATTCCACTTTCTCGGAGTAACTCCCATATCTTTTCCCAGCTCTCATTCTCTGTCAAGTTCTCTATTTCCGTTTTCAGCCATTGTAATCTTGTCTTCTTTATTATATTCTTGCATCCTCTTCTCAGGGTCATCCATATATTCCTTTTTTCGTTTATCTCGTCTTGATATTCCTTCCTATTTTTCCTCACCTCCGTTCTCATTAACCCCCAATTGCCCATCCCACCATTCTTGGCTAATTAATTCTCTCTCTTCGTGCCTGCTTACCTTTGCTCTGCAGACCTTGCTGCAGTGTAGCTGAACTTTCCTGACCTCGTTCTCAAAGCCGTTTTTCGTGGTTACTGGGCCCTCTTCGTACTTCGCTATTTCAGCTTCAAATCTGCCCCAGTACCATGGTGGTTTTTTAGCCCTCTGGCCTAGGTCCATTTGCAGATGGAGTCGGACTCCTCATCCTCCACTGTCCAGTTTATCACTGTTATATCCTTGCCCCATGTGGTATCGACCCAGCTCTCACCCCTAGCTCCGAATGAATGTGGCCAGGGTGTCTACCTCGTTGTACAGCTCTAGGCTGTGCTGGATCGCCCATAATAACAGTTCCTCCCCTCTGGTATCTGTCGTCTCGCCTCCCCATGCTTCGTTATCGCGTTGAAGTTTCCTCCGATTAACAGTTTTCCTTTTAGCCTTCCAAGCCCCGATCCCTCCCTCATCAATCTAGTGTTGCTATTGCCTCCTGGCTCATCGTACACACTGGCCAAGACCAAACTATTCTGCTTGTGCTCAACACTTACTGCAACTACATCATCAGTGCACAGTCCATGAACTAGCCTGCCTTTGAAGGACAGCAGGACAGTGTTTAAAAAGAAAGTACTGTCCTACTGAAAAAAGTACATATTGTCACCGTACTTATGCAAAACCGGAGATATGATTAGAACTATTCCGAATCGCGCATGTGCAAAACAATAAGTCAGATTCAAAAATCGTGACAAATAAAAAGTTGGCTATGTATTTTTCGATTAATTTCTAAAAGATCTCAACTTCAAGAACACTTGGCACCCTTTGGCAACTATGCAACTTACTTCTTCTTTTTTTTCTAAATGGTCATTAGCTCCCACTCTCCTGTTAGGACAGTTCGTCAACGCATACTGGGATTTTCCATGAATGAGCTTGACTGTGGGCTATTTCTTGAACACGGACTTGCTCATTCTCATTCTCATTCAACTACAAATTAACAACTTTAGGCAATAATTCCATTGGCTATGTATTTTTCGATTTGGCCGACCAATACTAGCACATCAAACCAGGTAATTAACATCCGATTGGTGGCGCAATCGTCAATGGCACTTTGAAATCTAGATCAAATATTTGAAGCCTAGGTACCATATAATCAGGCATATTTCGTAAATGTCAAAGTTAAATGGCTTAACTTGAAATACATTGTCAATTTTAGTACTATGCTGGTACTATTATAATATTTTAAAGGTGAAGAGGTGAACACGTTAATTAAATTAACCCGATAAATATTTATTATTAAAGAGTGTAATATTTTAAAATGATGTCAACTCTGTTAACACATGGCAAGGTATGCTCGAAATCATAATGTTATAAAATTTTACTTGAATGCTTAATTTTTGTAAATTAGGACTTAGAAGTCTGATGGTATTTACGTATTAAATTTTGACGCAGAAATCCAAATTCTGGCCAAATCCTGCTTTGAATTCGAAGGTGTCCTGCATCTTGACTTTGGAGGAATTATTACTTAAAACATAAATTTTATTAAATTTTACATTGAATGTTAGATTTTTATGAATTTTGACTTCAAAACATAAATTTTAGAAAATTCTTTCTGAGAAATCTGAATTATATAAATTTTGACTTGAGGGTTCAATTTTTGTAAATTTGAATTTGGAAGTCTGATGGTATTTGTTAAGTTTTGACTTAAATCGTATTAAAATCCAACTTTGAATTCCAAATTTGTCTACATTTTGGCTTGAAGGAATTATCACTTAAACACGAATTTTATTAAATTTGACTTTGATTATTAGATATTAATGAATTTCGACTTTGAAATCTAAATTTTATAAAAGTCCTACTTAGAAATCTGAATTGTATAAAATTTTACTTGAAGGCTCAATTTTTGTAAATTAGGATTTAGAAGCCTGATGGTATTTATTAAGATTTGACCTAGAAATCCAAATTTGATAAAAAATTTACTATGAATTCGAATTTTTTCCTACAATTTGACCATAAAGGAATTAATACATAAACACAAATTTTATAAAATTTTGCTTGAAATTTAAATGTTTGTAAATTAGGACTGATATTTATTAAATATTGACCTATAAATGAAAATTTTATTAAAATCCTACTCTGAATTCCAAATTTTTTGTATGTTTTAACTTTGAAAGAATTGTAACCTAAAACACGAATTTTATTAAATTTGACTCTAACTGTTGGATTTTAATGAAATTTGGCCTCGAAATCTTAATTATATGATACTCATACCTAGAAATCTGAATTTTGTAATTTTTTGACTAGAAGGTTCAATTTTTGTAAGTTAGAACGTAAAAGTCTGATGGTATTTATTGAGTTTTGAGCTAGAAGTCAAAATTTTATTAATATCGTACTTTTAATTCTAAACTTTTCTACATTTTGACTTTGAAGGACACGGATTTTATAAAATTTGACTTTTGGTGTTTGATTTTAATGCATTTCGACTTCGAAATCTAAATATTATAAAATTTCTACTTAGAAATTATTGAATTTTATAAAATTTAACTTGAAGGATCAATTTTTGTAAGTTAAGACCTAGAAGTTTGAGGGTGTTTATTAAATTTTGACCTATAAATTTAAATTTTAATGAAATCCAACTCTGAATACCAAATTTTTTCGTACATTTTAACTTTGAAAGAATTACAACTTAAAACACGAATATTATTAAATTTGACTTTGAATGTGGGATTTTAATGAATTTTGACTTCTAAATCTAAATTTTCTGAAATTCCTACTTAAAAATCTGACTTTTGTAAATTTTTTACTCGAAGAGTCAATTTTTGTAAATTAGGACTTAGAAGTTTGATGGTATTTATTAAGTTTTGACTTAGAAGTCAAACTCTTATTAATATCTTACTTCGAATTCCAAATTTTTCTACATTTTAACTCTGAAACACATGGATTTTATTAAATTTGACTTTTACTGTTAGATTTTTAATGCATTTCGACTCCGAAACTGGTAACTATGCAATTTTCTTCTTCCTTTTTTTCTAAATGGTCATTAGCTCCCACGGTCACTTTACTAGAAATAAGTGACCGTGATTAGCTCCCACACTCCTGTTATGACAGTTCGTCAACGCATACTGGGATTTTCCAGGAATGAATCTGACTTTAGGCCATTTCTTGAATACTGACTTGCTCATTCTCTTCAAGGCGACAAAAAGTATCGATCTGTTGCAACAATATATCGATAAATTCGAAATATTGACAAATAAATATCGGTATTCTGAGCAATAGAGCAATATACTTCGCTTTGACAGGACTTTAAATATTGTTCTCTATACAGTGTGCACTAATGCATTTTTTTTAAAGTTCTTACTTTCATATAGCATTATCATATTTTAATCTACTATATTTTTTGAAATAGTCCAAAACCAATAGACGCTGGTCTGTGATACTAATTTTAACCTTAAAGCTAGATAAGTTGGGTTGGGATTCTGAATCAATGACTAATACTTTGAAGTATCGATACTTGTGATACCTATATATCGATACTTTGACAGTATCGCTTATCCCTACACTAGAGCAAAGCGTTTAGGTAGTAATGGTGTTGTGCATCGATATATCGACAAGAAAATATCGTCGTCATACACACAAACATCCTTTATATTATCAGAATTGCTTATTACGATGCGATAATATTGCCTTGACCCCGTTATTATAACACAGCTTCATAATATCGAAAACGCAAATTGTTCCTAATTGGAAAAGCCGATAATTAAACCGTAATCGGTAGTAGGAACTCACCTTTTACCTTTGACGTAACGTTATTAGGCAGCGGAGATCATCTGCCGGTAGAAAGTAGCGAAATGGTGAGAAATTTTGTTAACAAAACAATTTATTATTAAATTCGCTCGGGTATATTGCTTATGTAAGACAGCAAACATAAGACTTTGCGAGGAATTAGCATTCTTTCGGCGACGTCGTGTATGCTAAATGGATTTTTAATATGCAATATCTGGTTAAGATTATACCATGCATTGTGCAGGCAATGTTGCCAAATGGGCGGCCTCAAAATTGTCATTTCAACAAAAAAATATCCGCAAACTATACGCAACAATATGCTGAAAGCGAAATTTGCCATAAAATTTACAGAAACTACCTCCGATTTTTTGAGACACCCTGTATATTTGAAAATACTTTTAAAATCTGACAAAATTAAAAATAAAACCGGTGTTGTCCCGTGGTTATTTCCGTTCTGTATTAATGCTTTAATTATAGAGTGTCTATGATATCTTGGGCATGTTCAATAGACCACAAATCTGGAGGTCGAGATGATCACTAATGAAAAATCGATTTGGGAGTTCTCAAAGTAGGTTAAGGACAGTACTTTCAGATTAAATAAACCTTTGTCGATAAAGCCAATCTGGATTTCAAACCCGATCTCGAACATTAACGGTGTTTTAATACCAAGTTGGCTTCGTTATTATTATTGTTGGAATTTGAACGTCAACGCTATATATCCCTCGTATTTCGCAACGAGTATATATCTCGCGAATCTAAATCTGGCGTGTAATGCATAGAACATCATCTTTATGTCGAAAGAAGCGTTCCGGCAAGGCTAAAGGAAATGTTATAAGCCGACTGATAAGTTGTTTGCGCGTTTTTAACAACGTTTTGTTTCATTTCGGGTTATTATTCGCATTCCCTATAAATTGCGATCCTTGCCTCGTCCGTAAGAATAATAATAATTGTTACGCAAAGCGCACGAGGTATTTTTAGTAAATATACCACGTCCTGTATTGCGGCAATCGACACCTATAGAGCCTACCGTAATGGAATTATAAATAGCTTTATTTTTTTTATTATAATTATATACAGGGTCTAAGGATTCGTAAATATATTAATCACATTTTAATATCGAAAATGTTACACAAGTTATATCTATTAAAGTCCAGTGTGTTCTTTTATCCAGGGAAGCAGATCGGGAACACTAGCGTATACTCCCGGATAACCCGCCACGGCGCATCCATAACCCCAAGACACTACTCCGGTCAGGTAGCCGTCGACGAGTAAAGGTCCTCCGGAGTCTCCTTGACACGCATCCGCTCCTCCATCGACGAATCCGGCGCACAACATTCTGTCGGTGATAGGGGCGCTACCTGAAAGAGAATTAAATTTTTTATTTTCAGTGGTTACCACACTATTCTACGGTTACTTACTATAGTACTGTTGGCAAGACTCGTTACTAACAATGGGCACCGTAACTTCCTGGAGTTCGCTCATTAGCGCGCCTCCGGACCAGGGGGTTCCCCAACCGGTCACGGTAGCTGTAGCACCTGAAAAACAACAATATTCGGTCAATTACCCAAAGTCTAGAAATAGTAATGAAAACTTTAATGACCCGATATATCAATATTTTCGACACGTTGTTCAGTAAAATCTCATATTATTCAACGTGACAGTTTTCGTGGAATTCGGAAATCTTAATGAAAACATTCTACAACATCTTATATTACTTAATGCAAACTTAATGAAAATATCTTAACAACCTTATATCTGAATAAAAATGAAAAAAATTAATAGTCCATAATTACAAACCGTAATTTTACTACGTGAAGAAGTTTTGTACGTTTCGAAATTTAATGAAAGCATCGTAATGACCCGATATCAAAATCATAAAGAAAAAATATTAGAAAAATAAATCTCACTCAAAGCCAAAGTATCTTTTAAAATATAAAATTTAATGAAAGTATGTACCGTAATGATCTGATATCTAAATCGTAATGAAAAAAAAAATAATAGCATATCTATTCAAAACGTTATTTTACTCAATGCGAAAGTTTCATTCGTGTCGAATATTAATGATATTCAAGTCATAAAAAAAAATCTTAGAAATGTTTATTATACCCAATGCGAAAGTCTCTGTTGAATCAAAAACTTAATGAAAATACCTCAATCTGAGAATTCAAAAACTGTAATGACCTGATATATTTACCTACACCAAAAGGTTTTTAAATCATGAAACTTAATGAAGAAACCTTGCTAAAACTTTAATGTCCCGATAATAAAAGTTACAAAAAAATGTGCTATGTATTCTTACATAATGAAAAATCTCGGAAAGGCTTAAGTGTCCTGATAATCGGATCTAATGACTTCTTATTTATCTTTAATTTTATTTAAATGGTTTATTCTGAATTAAAATTTAATGAAAAAGATAACATAGAACCGATAATCAATTTTTATATAAAAATCTTAATGACATCTTAATATTCATTAAATAATTATTTTGCAAAATGCCAAAATCTTTTCTGGTGCAGAAACCTAATGAAAATCATAATGATCCGATCTCTAAATTGTAATAATTTCTTTATCAATCTTTAGATTTTCTTTTATTGAAGCTTCTTTTGAATGAAAAATCTTATGAAAAAACATTAACTCGCTATTTAAATCGCAGTGAAAGAAATATGAATTGCATTTTAACAATTTAAAAGTCTCTTATAATTCATAAATTCTACTGAACTAACCCAAACTAACCCAATTATTATTATTTTCATATTATTAACTAGACATTGAAATCTTAATGACTTCATACGCATTCTCAAAAATGAAAAAGTTCGGAAAACCTAATGTCCCAATAATTAAATCTTATGAATAAAATCCTAATGACCCTTTATTCTTCTTTAAAATTTTGTATTTTAGTGAATGCAAAAATTTCTTCTGAATCATGAAACTTAATGGAAAAACCATAAATCCGATACTGAAAACTTATGAAAAAATCATAATGACAGCTTAATAATTTAAAAAACAATTATTTTATACAATTCTAAGGCATGAAGCTTAATGAAAACCGTTAATGATCCTATATCTGAAGTAATGAAAAATCTTAATGGTCTTTTTACAAAATTTTACTTTACTTAATGCAAAAGTTTCTTATGAGTCATAAAATTTAATGAACAAATTTATGATTTAATATTCGCATATTAATGGACAAATCTTAGTGATCCCTATTCACTTTAACAAAATTTTATTTCATTCAATTCTAAATTTTCTTTTGAGTCATAAAATAATGAATAATTAAAATTAACTAGAAACACAAATCTTAAGAAAAAAATTGTAATGACTTCATATTCATTGTTACAAAATGAAAAACTTCGAAAAACTTTAATGATAATGATAATGGTAATCAAATCTCATGAACTAAATCTTAATGAACCCTTTTGCACATTTAGAATTTTATTTCACTTACCTAATGTAAAAGTTTCTCTGAATCACGAAACTTAATGAAAAAATTACAGATCCAATAATCAAATTTTATGAAATCTTAATGACAATTTAAAAAAAACTATTTTCCCAATGCTAGAGTATTTTTAAAAAACTAAATGAAAATCTGGATGTTTCGATATCTAAATTTTTAAATTATTTTATTTAGGCGAAAGTTTCTTCTGAATGACAAAACTTAAGGAAAAACCCTTAATGACTCGCTTTCTAAATTGTAATGAAAAAATCTTAATGGACTTTTTACAAACTTTAATTTCTCAATGCGTAAATTCTTAGCGTCCCCTTAAGCTCTAATGACCAGATTAAGGCAAAACACCTTAATTAACTATTTATCAGGCTCTCATTTTACGAATCCGATATCCATTTATTCGGTTTCATTTTGCCCCATGAGAAAGTTTCTCGGATTTCCGCTAAATTAATGCAAAAATCGTAATGACCAAGTATATCAATCTGTATAAGAATCGAATTTATTTAACAAAGTCCCGAAAACTTAATGAAAATAAAATTTAATGACCCGGACAAAAGCAAACAGTGGTCTTACCAGCCATTGGTTGCCAACCATCGGGCGGTAATTGAGCATATCGTATGGTATCTCCGACTTCGTTTTGATCGATACTAATCTTGACCAACGCTATGTCATAATCGATAGTGGAAGGATTGTACAGCGGATGCGGAATTAGCTGCGATGCCGCAACTACTATGCCTCCTTCGGCCCATAAATTTGAACCAAGTCGAAAACTGTATCGGAGTGGGTTCCTAAAATAAATTCATAATGATAATAATATTAAAACTATTTTTATGGGGGACCTGTTAACATACCCAGATAAGCAATGGGCGGCCGTCAAGACCCAATTGGGGGAAATCAACGATCCCCCGCAAGTGTGCCTATGCCAATTGTGCAGAGACACCTGATGTGGATGGGCTGTAATATTTATTGGCCAACCCCCGACGATTCTTCCGTCAAGCTGGGGCACCTTGGCTTCGGGGATGAAGATATCTTCCCGTCCTACTACTGGGGAACTATTTGGCAACGCTGAAAAGTAAGTCCGGCAATGAATATCGAAATAAATAATAAAATCAACTTACCGTTGTCACCCAGCGATAAAGGCAGCAGCCCTAAAACGAGGAATAACGGCAGCATTGTCACTGACTGCTCTGCTCTTGTCAAGTCTTGTCCTAAATTACGTCTGATGTTATTGGATAAATTGTCGATATGTTTAATACAATTGCGATATCATAAAGGTATTAAAATGTTTCTTTAAAGACACAGATGAGAGTGCACATAAGATAAATGACCAATAAATGTGGCTTAATCGGGAATTTCTCTCGTTCGATAACATCGGCAGAATTTAATCGGTTTTATGGCCTGACAAGATCTAATTATTTAATTTACAACCTATTTTTTAACAAAAATATGTTGCTAATGATAACTTCGTAATCTAGTAGACAAGAGAGAAAATTCTTCGGTGCCTCCCATAAAATCGGCATAAAATTGCTGCTTTCCGCTTGAAAAATGTCCAAATCCTCTGATCATGATCAATTAATCCATCTACAAATTGTGTTAAATGAGATTTCAAGTAAATAAATCTACTACTGTACGTATCGATATGCTAAAGGTAAAATTTTAACTTGAAATCTGCCATAAAATCCACAAGAAACTGCCTGTAATCACCCAAAAATGTCCAGAGTTTCCGATTCTAACCCATTTTTTTTTTGCATATTTGACATAATAACTCGTTAACAGAAAATCGGGTCGCCAAAAACAATTGTGCGTCGGCCGAGCCGTCGGCGGTCTTCAACTGTTACGTCACTCGTCGCTCGTGACGGCGCAGTTTCATTTATTGCCCAGGCAAAAGTGGGCTAAAAAGTGGTAGCCTCATAGTAAATGGTTTTACTTCGGTTAAAAAATCTCTTTAACTTTAACTTTTAATTCACTATCTCCCTCATATTCTTCTCCATCATTATCTCCCTGAGTTCGAGGTGAAGTGGACTGTCTCGCTTTCTTGCCCTCTACCTACTTCCCTATCTGAACCTGCTTCTGTTACTAACGTCTTTCTGTTCGATGTTCCGACTTCAACTTCATTGCCGGAATCGCTTGACATCTTGCCCAACGCTCTCGTCTATCTGGAGCTTGACAGGCGGTAGCCTTCCCCTGAGGGGGTGGGGGTCCCGTAACCGTGGACCACAGGCACCTTGGACCCTTCAAGCAGAAGAGATCCAAATGTAGGGATGTGTTATAGCGAGTAGGGAGGTGCTATTATTATGGATATTAATTGAGTTATTAAAAATCTCAAAAATAAATGGAAAATGGCATGCTCAGAATTTTTGTGGATATTAAATTTTTAATGATTTTAGCTTGTTTACAATAAGCGTACGTAAACGCGATCCACCCTTGTAATCCCTAACCTTTGCGGACCCGTAAACATATCCGTGCAATAAAGAAAATACAGTAATAATTGTTTTAACATTTAGATTTAGCATACGTTTCACACAATCACACACAACATCATCTTTATATTATTGTAGGTCATCTCTCATCTCGGGCTCCTTCATTCAAATTTTTTTAAATGTCGAGGCTTGTTAAAAGCACCTGCTGCTTCATTTTGCCGTACGAAGCAGGAAGATAATAACGTGATGTTTATATGATATTGAGGCTCGGCTTATTAATGCCCAATTAAAAGGGCTCACCTTCGGTTAAATTTCTTCTAAAGTTAAGTCAAAATCACGTATTATTAGGAGCGCAAAAGTAGAAATAAAATCTAAAACTTCAATCAAATTTTTCCTCCGAACGGATGACGATTTCGTTTATCAGGAGCCCAGAAAACAGAGAGAAAACATGGCGTTAGGCCTCTCAATTCTCAAACAATAAACAAGCAAACGAGACAAGTACGGCGCATACTCACAATACCGGTAACGGTAACGAAATTAGAAATAAGGCTTCTTCTCTTAACTAACGAACAACACGTCTAATGGCAGGACAAAATGTGCTAACTCAAAATCACGTACCAGGAGCGCAGAAGAGACAAATGATGTCCGATTTCTCTGAACTGCCAGATATCGAAATTTATCGGCACCAGGCAACGAAACTGGTTTTGGGCTTCAAAAGAAAAACTAGATTTCCATCTAGTTAAATCACGTGCGTACGAAAATAAGGAAAAACACCATAAAGTAGAATTTTTCGGATATGCAGTGAGGTCATTTCTTTGACACCCCAAGTGTGATATTTTGAAATGTCAAAACCGGTTATCTGACTAATTGTAATAGCTACACTAGAGCTATAGATAAACTGGTTTGTTCCGGATTGAACTCTTCGGAAGTCCGGGTTGTCGAACTCAAGGGCCAGAGAACTCTCAGGTTTCTTTGTGAAGATTGCCAATCTGGCTTGCTACATACTAAAAGCTACTGACCAGCTGCTGCAGTTGGAGCTTAGGCAGCTGAAGGAAGATCTTAAAAATGCCTCTCCTACTCAAAGTAGCACCTCAGGCCCTGACGCCATACCCAATAGTGAAATTTTTGCCGAGCTTCATGATCGACAGAGACGGGCAAGTAATATTGTCATTTACAACCTGTCTGATACCAAGCGGGATCTTGACGATGTGAATTCTCTCTTGGGCTCTATTGGTGTTACTAATATGAATGTAAAAAACACAATTAGGATTAGTAAGCCAAACAAAAATGGCCATATAGCTCTGAAAGTGATTCTTAATAGCCAAGAAGAGGCTCAGCTTGTTGTTCGGGCCAGATCCAACCTTAAAGGGAGACAGGATCTAACTAAATTGCAGGCATATGCTGGGGCTATGTTTAGAGCTCAATGTAGAGCACGAGTATCTAATGGTGATAGAAATATTCGTATTGTGTATCATCAAGGTGTCCCAAAGATTATTCAAAAAAACTAATTGGTTCTCTAAACGCATATAGTATCTCTTTTTATTACCAAAACGCTTAAAGTTTAAGAACTAAGTTGGGTCATCATCTTCATAATATACCAGCATGTCAACACGACATATATGTCTTGACGGAAACTTGGTTGCATAGCGGCATCTATGATTCCGATCTGAGCTTTACTAACTTTAACACCTATCGTTGTGATCGCTCTGCTAATACCAGTGTCTTCAAGAGAGGAGGAGGAGTGCTAATAGCTATACACAAGTCAATACCAAGTACTCGTCTCCAGGTGCCAGATAGCATTGAACAGGTTTTCATTAATGTTGGATCCAGTGCTTTTAGTTTTATATTAGGAGCAGTATATTTGCCTCCCGACTCTCCGGCATAATTGTATACCACCTTCTCTGAGACTATTGACTCTCTTGGACTAATGATACCCAATTTAGGCCTACATATAGTTGGGGATTTTAATTTATCTCATGCTAGCTGGCAAAATGGTCCTATTAGCTCTGTTGCAACTGCAGGTGGAGCACCACTACAGGAAGGATCTTGCATCCAGATTATGTCTAATGTTGGCAGTTTCCACAATCTTTTCCAATGTAATCATCAAGTGACAATACACAATAGCCTTTTGGATCTTTTTTTGACACATGACCACCCTGCAGATCTACTGAGCTGAACCTATTAACTTATGTAGATTCTTTGTTTGACTCCCTAGAGAAAGGATATCAAGTTGATACTATTTCCACAGATTTCTCCAAGGCGTTCGACAGGGTGTCTCATGGCGTGTTGGTCCATAAGCTCAGAATGATTGGGGTTGATGAACCAATGATTTCCTGGCTTGGCAGCTACTTGTCTGGTCGTAGACAGACGGTAAAAATTGATATCTTTCTTCAATTCTTGTTTCTTCAGGAGTTCCACAAGGCTCGCATCTTTTGTTTAACATTTTTATAAATGGTATTCATGAATGTTTTTCCTCTTCCCTTTTTTTGCTGTTTGGTGATGACTTAAAGTTGAGCTGTCTGATTAAATCTCCCAATGATTGTGATAAACTTCAATATGAGCTAATTAATTTGTTGGATTGGTGTACAAGAAATGGGATGAATCTGAATGCTTCCAAATGTAAAGCTATTCCGTTCTCTTGGTCCAGATCCCCTATCAGATGTGAATACAATATTGGCTTGCATTGTCTTGATAATGTACCCTTCATCAAAGACCTGGGTGTCGCATTGGATGCAACTCTACAACTTTCTGATCACTTCAATAATGTAGTTAACAAGGCATTTCAGATGCTTGGCTTTATTAAAAGAAGCACACAAGATTTAATTGGGATTTCCGCCTTAAAAACTCTTTACTGCTCTCTTGTCCGTCCCCATCTTGAGTACGCATCCTGTGTGTGGTCGCCTTTCTTTTTTGCTTTGTTAAATATGTCACCCATTACTATGCGTCATAAGAGGAGAGACCTAATTACCTTTTACAATATTCTGCACCTTCTTTGCTCAATAAAATTAATATTCATGTTCCATCTAGACCTACCAGATCGACAGTTATTTTTCATTACTCTATTCATCGTACCAACTATGGATTGAACAACGTCGTATTCATATCAAGAGCTGCCAGACTAGCCAATCAATACGATGACGTAGACTTCTTTGCAACCTTTGACTCATTCCTGCGTCAAGTCTTGAGTACTCTTGGCTTGACGAATTACTAGGCGATCTTATCTAAGCAATATATGATCTATGTGATTTTATGGACTGATAACTTTTTGTATTTTAACCATAGATACTATTATGAATTTATCATCCTGTTATGAATTTATAGTTTGGCATTAATTGTAATTGGGCTTGCCCGTTGATAAATAAAAATAAAAAAAAAATAAAAAATAAACTGGAAATATTCTGATATATATTAAGCTTTCCATTGGCAGAGCTTGCTCCATACGCGCGACGCCATCTTTAATTTAGATACCAGGCTTTCTTATTTAGAAGGTGTTGCCACCTTGACGGAATTTTTATAATAGAAACTGGATATGCTGATAAGATTTTTCGGCATTAAATTAGGTTCGTTCCAAGAATAGTAAAATTTTATTTGGAAATGTCTCATAAAATAGACACCCCTGCTTATCGCTTGAAAAAATGAGGTTTCAGGCAAATGAATTACCACAAAAGCCATAAAATTCACCAGAAGGAAATGTCCGATCCTGACCTATGGAGCGGCCTTATTTATTTCGTCTTTTTGCTCAATTTTTTCTCAAAAATATGTGGTTAAAATATTCCACCGCACCGGTGACAAATTCCCATATGAGGGGCGCACAAAACAGAAAAGTTTTTCCTGTAATTTAGTGACGTCAAATTTAATGATAATAAATATAATACCGGAATCCAAGGCACGTTATATCTGCAAAAGCGACGTAACTCCAAAATTCGTCCCAGGAGTACAGAAGCTACTAAAGATATTTATCGCAATCGTGCAAATAAAGGTAACGATTTCTTTAACGTTAGTGATGTGGTAATAGGGATGGGCTCTGCCGCCTTAATCGTTCACGAGGTAAAAAAGTCCTTCTATCTATAATAAATAGGATATAATATCGATTGCTTAGCCCAAATGGTGCAGCAGGAGGGCAGAAGATCTCAGATTAAACAAAAATATAAAAGCAAACGATAGAGGGACCAATATAATTTTGATCCCAAGATGCTAAGTCTAAATGACGTAATAGGAGAGCAGAAAGTGGGACATAGAATTTGGTTTAAGCGCCGTTGTCAGGTTTAGGTTTTAGTTATGTGCAAAAGAGACGTAACTCCAAATTTCGTAACAGGAGCACAGGAGGTAACACAGATACATCCTCGCTTCTCACGATTCTTACGTTATAATGTTATTCTGTGGAATTGTATTTTTTCATTTTAAGATTTAAGATGCAACAAAACTTCTACAATCATTTTCTTTTTGAGAAAAAAATTGCAGCTAGGCAACATCGGAAAACTATTTAAAAACTATTTTATTTTAGCAAAGTCGTAAGCTTTTCTGAAAAAAATCATTAGCAAGAAAGATGTGCCTTAAAATAGAAAAAATCATGATATGGCAACGTCGCAAAAGATTTCAAACAGACATTTCAGACACACTGAGTGTTAGTTACTTCTAAAAATTTTTGTGTTACAACTTGGCAACGTCACAATAATATTCGGGATGTGAAATCGCTCTGGTTCGTCGAAAATTGAAACATCTTCTTATCCACCATCTAATCTTAAGATATTTCTAAATACTTTTGCAGCGTTGCCAAGTTTTAACAATTGTTCTAAAAAAAGTAATTTAACAGTCGCATTGGTGTCCGATACAATTTTAAATAAAAAAACTGCAATATGGCAACGTCGTGAAGGATTTCACAAATATTTTGGGATTGAATAGCGATTTAGTTGAAGAATATAAAAAATATTTTAAATTTTAAAGCGAAGTTGTTACTTCTAATCAATTTTCATGTTTAGGAAAAAAATACAACGTGGCAACGCCACATGAACATTTGAAAAATATTTTAGAGTTGGGTGGTGATGGGAGACCACTCTGGTTCATCGAAAATTGAACTCTCTGCTTAATCCACTATCTAATTCTAATACATGGCCAAATGCTTTTGCGTTGTTGCCAAGTTTTAACTTAAAAAAAAAATTAACAGTGGCGCTCGTGTCCTAAAATTATCGAAAAAAGATAAACATTTTGAGGAAAAAAAGGTAATATGGCAACGTCGAGAAAGATTTCAAAAATATATGTGCTTTACAGACCAGAAACGGAAGTTTTTCAGGTATTTAGGTATACTGTATAATTTTTTATTTTAACCCAAGCTTACTTCTAAATTTATTCATCTTGGCAACACCGCAAAAGTAATTGAAACATATTAGTCTTGTCTGAGGATATGTCCAAATAGCTTTGCAGCGTTGCCAACTTCTAACCTTTTCTAAAAATTAATTTAAAAGTATCACTAAAATTTACAACTTTTCAAGGGTATTTAAAAGACATTTTAGGGTTGAATGCAGATAGAGAACCGAAAATTGAAGACTCTACTAAGACTTCATCAAGTCCTTGGACAGTTTGAAATTATTTCGCGACGTTGCCAAGTTAATTATTTATTCCTAGACAATGGAAGAAAAATACACGTCTTGAAGCCCTGAGTGAAATTGTTTGCGACGTTGTCATATAGCCAATTTTTGTACATAATTGTATAATTTTCTTTCATTTTAAGATACCCTCAATGTTAGTTTCTAAATTCAAATATTCAGAAAAAAGTTACAACTTGGCAATACCGCAAAAAGTGTTTCAAAGATATTTTAATGTTGAATGAAGACTGGAGATTTTTCTGTTTCATCTAAAATTGACTTTGTAACTTTTCCCAAAAAAAATCCATTAAAAGTGATACAATTTTATAGAAAAAAAAAACACAGTATGGCAACGTTGCATAGATTTAAAATATATTTTACGATTGCTTGCGGATTTGGTATCCGTTTTTTTTAGCGATCTTAAGACACCGAGTGTAAACTCTATATCATTGTTTGCTCTGGAAAATTGTACAACTTGGCAACGCCGCAAGAGTATTTGAAACATATTTTAGAGTTGTCTGTGGATGGTGATCTCTCACAAAAAATAGAAGCTTTTATTAGGACTCCATCCAATCTTAAAATATTTTAATATTTTTGCGACATTGCCAAGTTTAAACTTTTTCTGAGAAATGTAAATTTTTTATTCCTCGATAATTTTGAGGCAATATTTGTAAAATGCTCTGCGACGTTGTCACATCGTGATTTTACTGCAGAATCTTACCATTTCCTTTCATTTTAAGGTACATCAGGTGTTACTTCTAATTTTTTTTTCAGAAAAGTAATACAACTAGGCAGCACCGCTAGAGTACTTGAAAATATTTAATATATTAGGTCACACCGAATGTTACATCTAAATTATTTTTTCTTTTCCAGAAAAAAGTTGCAACTTGTCAACAGCGCGAAAGTATTTAGAAAAAGTAATGTTCGATAAAGATTGAACCTCTTGCTAAATCCCCATCTTCTCTATGTCAAAATACTTTTGCGATGTTGTCAAACTGTCGTAACCTTGTTGCACTTAAAAATAAAACTAGGAATGTTTTTTAAAAATCATAAATACAATTATTCTGTAGAAAAATCACAATATGACAACGTCGCATGAGATTTAAAATACATGTTATAATTGCATACGGATTTGCTATCCGTGTTTTTTAGCAGGCTCACAATGAATGTAAATTCTATACAAACATTACAACTTGGCAACACCGCAAGTATATTTGAAACATGATGTCTGAAGATGGAGATTTCTATAGTTTCACACAAAATTAAATCCTCTATTAAAACTCCATCCAAACAATTTTGCGACGTTGCCAAGTTTTAACTTTTTTCTGAAATATGTTAACGTTATGATTTTTTATTCCTGGATAATGGTAGAAAAATACAAGTCTTGGACTTTGCGACGTTGTCATATCGTATTTTTTATGCAAAATTGCATATATTTTTTAAGATACACCGAATGTTACTTCTAAACTTATTTTTATAAATACGACTTGGCACACACCGTAGACGTATTCGATTTTGAATAAAATTGTAGTATTTAATGGAGATGGGATATCTCTCTGTTGCTCCCTCTGCTAGATCAGATCTCAGAATATTTCCAAATATTTTTACCACATTGCCAAATTGTATTTTTTTAATGTAATTTAACATGGCAACGTTGCCATGTTAATTGCATTTTAAGGTTGCATGCGAATTTGGTATCCGTCTTTTTTAGTGATCTTAATTCTTTAATATGTTTTTGCCTTGGAAAAATGTATAGTTTGGCAACGCCGCCGCAAGAAGAAACATATTTTAGAGTTGTCTGAGGATGGCGACCTCTCTGGTTTCACCGAAGCCTCTACTAAGACTTCATCCAATCCTAATATGTACTGTCAAACAATTTTGCGACGTTTTCAAGTTTTTAGTTTTTTCTGAAATATCTTATCGTTATATTTTTTTTATTCCTAGATAATGACAGACAAATACACGATTTATAATATAAAACTATTTTTGAAATACTTTGCGACGTTGTCATATCGTGATTTTTGCTGCAAAATTGCATTTTTTTATTCTAAGCTACACCGAATGTTACTTCTAAATTTATTTTTTAAAATGCAACTTGGCAACACCGTAGACGTATTCGATTTCGAATAATATTTTACTATTTAAGGGAGATGGGAGATCTCTCTGCTTCATTGAAAATTTGTTCCCTCTGCTAAATCTTAGAATAGATCCAAGTACTTGTACAACGTTGCCAAGTTGTAATTAAAAAAAAAATGCAATTTAAAATGGCAACGTTGCATGGAATTCGTAATGCGAATTTGGTATCCGTTTCTTTTAGCGATCTTAATTCTATATAAATAATTTTTGGCCTTGGAAAAATGTAAACTTGGAGTTTTCGAAACATACTTTAGAGTTGTCTGGGGATGGATGTCTCTCTGCTATCACCCCTACTAGGACTCCATCCAGTCCTAAAATGCTTTCAATTATTTTGGCGGCATTGCCATGTTTCAACTTTTTTAAATGTAAACTTTATAAGTTTTAATCCTAGATTCTAGATAATGGAAGACAAATACACATCTTGAAACCATGAAATATTTTGGAAACGCCTTGCAACGTTGTCAGATCCTGATTTTTCTGCAGAACTGGATCATTTTTTATTTCAAGATACATTAAGATCTAGATTAATATTATTTTCGTAAAAAACTTATAACTTGGCAACATCGCGAAGTAATTGAAATATATTTTAGTGTTGGATAGGCATGGGAATGCTTCATCGAAAATTGGCCCTTCTCCGCTTAATCATTCATCTAATCTTAGGGTATTTTTACTTTTGCGGCGTTGCCAAGTCGCGACCTCCTAAATAATTTAATTTAAAAGTAACACTCGGTGTTCTCAATATCATTAAATATCATGCAATTCTGTAGAAAAAAAACACAGCATGGCAACGTCGCATAGAATTTAAAATATATATTACGGTTGCATGCGGATTTTTAGAGATATTAAGACACACTGAGTGTAAATTCTATATAATTTTGATATTTGGAAAAGGTTACAATTTGGCAACGCCGCAAGAGAATATGAAGTATACTTTAGGGTTGTGTGGGGATGAAGATGTTAGCGAAAATTGAAG